>PVKP010045579.1:0-16075 GCA_004027715.1 Plecturocebus donacophilus | reverse complement strand
TTCTTATTATCCACCTTCTGAAGCCTGATTCTGTGAGTTCATCACACTCATCCTCCATCAAGCCTTGTTCTCTTGCTGATGAGGAGCTGTGATCCCCTGTAGGAGGAGAGGCATTCTGATTTTGGGTGTTCTCAGCCTTTTTGCACTGGTTTCTTCCCATTTTTGTGGATTTATCCACCTGTCGTCTTTGTAATTGCCGCCTTTCAGATTGGGTCTCTGATTGGACGTCGGGCTTGTTGGTGATGAAGTTTTTTCTGTTTCTTAGTTTTCCTTCGGGGGGCGCCCCTTCCCCACAGAGCTGGGCCTTCCAGGGTTCAGCTGTGCTTCTCAGTCCTCAGCGCTTCCAATTGTTGTTCTCCTTGTGGGGATGGGACCAGCGGAGCCTGTCCGTCCTGTATACTCCGCACTGGGAAGCGCCGCGCCGGGCGCCGGCAAAAGAGCCGCGCCGGCCAAAAGAGTCGCGCTGGCGACCCGTGTGGCTTCTCTGCCGGGACTCTCCCGGTCGGGGGCTGAGCTCATATGCGGGGAGCTGTCCAGGGCTGACTCCGTGTGGTCTGCAGACCGTCCCCTGCCCTCACCTGCCTGGCAGGATCTCACTGTGCTCTGTGAAATTCCACAAGAGTCTGGGGCTGTACCCTCCTACCAACTTGAATCTCCTCAGAGATTTACATGCTTCGGCACGTGTAGTAAGCACCCTGCATTCAATTCCTAGGGCTACTGTATTAAATTGCCACCAACCGGAAGGCTTAATGCAACAGACATTTCTGGTCTCACAGTTCAAGAGGCCAGAAGTCCAAAACCAAGTTGTCAGCAGGGTCACGTTCCCTCTGAAAGCCCTAGGGAAGATCCTCCGTACCACTTCTAGCTTCTGGTGGCTACCAGCAACCCTTGGCTGTGGTGACATCATGCCAGTCTCTGCCTCTGTCCCACATGGTGGCCTTCTCCTAGGGACAGCATTCATTGGGTGTGTGGCCTGCCTTCATCCACTATGGCCTCATCTTAACTTGATTACATTTGCAAAAAATTTATTTCCAAATAACACCATGTTCACGGGTATGTGGGTTAGGACTTCAACGTATTTGAGGAACAAAAGTCAACCCATAACAGACACACATGCATGCACACACACACTCTCAAGTCCTGCTAAGTTTTGTGAACCATTGTTCTGTATGTTTTACAGACCTTGGAGCTGAGGCCTAGAGAGGGTGCCGCCCTTACTGAAGGGTACACAGCTTGTTAGCTGCAGTGTCTGGAGTAGAATACAGGGTAGCTGAGGTCCTTCCCCCGCAGGGCCTCCTCAAGGCTTGTGTTCTCTTGGGGCCTCTGAGCCTCTCCCCGACCCCATTCTAGACTTACCTGTCCTGGTCCTGGTCCCCGCCATGCTCTCAAGGCTGGGCGCCGGCAGGGATTGAGGTAAACTGCTCCGTGCCTGGGGTGTTACACCAGGTGTTACCCATGTCTCCTTGAACTTGCTTAGACCTTTGCAGTGGTTCCCATGCAAACCTGGGCTGTTGGCAAAACACCAGGGCACTGGGAATGTTAGAAACACAAGTGCCTGGTGGCCCGCCTCAAACCAATTAAATCAGAGTGTGTGGGCGGGGTCTGGGAAGCAGTCATCTCTAAGTTACCCTGTGGCAGCTGCTGCTGGGTTGGTGGGCTCCTAGGTGGTTTTTTGTTTGTTTTGGAGACAGAGTCTCACTGTTGCCTGGGCTGGAATGCAGTGCCGCAATTTCTGCTGACTGCAAACTCCGCCTCCTGGGTTCAAGCGATTCTCCTGCCTCAGCCTCCCAAGTAGCTGGGACTATAGGTGCATACCACTATGCCAGGCTAATTTTTCATATTTTTAGTAGAGACAGGGTTTTACCGTGTTAGCCATGATGGTCTTGATCTCCAGGAGATCAAGACCTCGTGATCCACCCACTTCAGTCTCCCAGAGTGCTGGGATTACAGGCATGAGCCACTGTGCCCAGCCTAGTTGGATTTTTTTTTTTTAATTTAAATCTATTTGTTAAAAGACTGGCTCATTTTTGTATTTTTAGTAGTGACAGGGTTTTGCCGTGTTGCCCAGGCTGGTCTCAAATTCCTGGGCTCAAGTGATCTGCCCACCTTGGCCTTCTAAAGTGCTAGGATTACAGGAGTGAGCCACTGCGCCTGGCCCTGAGTATTTTCATAGGCACTTTCTGTGATGGGGCACTGGGAGCCTTGGGGAGGGATGTGGAGTGGGGAAGCTGGTGCCCTGGAGATCGGGCGTGAGTATTGTGCCTTCCCTTGGTTTCCTACAGGTCCGACCGCAGCCTCCCCAGCCAGCCCCTTCCTGAGCCTGGGGCTGGCAGGGGACAGAGACCAGGGGCAGAGCCTGGGCCAGGCTCCACTCAGGCCTCTGCCCTCCCCCTCCCAGCTTCATGGCTCCAAGGTTCAACGGGTTGTCCTACTCGGCCACGTCTCCACCTCAGCTTCTCAAAGCCTGGTCTAGTTGGAGGGAAATGTGAACAACAGGGAGGAGAAAATGAGGCTGTCCGTGTCCCGGGCCCCAGGCTGTCTCCAGGCCTCTGTGGCCCATGAGGAGGGTGAGTGGCGGCTGGGTCCCAGCTCAGCTCGCTGGGCCATGGCCCCCGTTGGCTCAAGAAAGGAGAGGGGTCTGGGCATTAAGATCTCAGAAGTACGGACTGGGTGCAGCTCACTCCTGTAATCCCAGCACTTTGGGAGGCTGAGACAGGACGGTCACTTGAGCTCAGGAGTTCGAGACCAGCCTGGGCAACATAGTGAGACCCCCCCATCTCCACTTAAAAAAAACCCTGGTGGGGTGGTGCACTCCTGTGTCCCCGCTGCTGGGAGCAAGCTGTCATAGTGCCACTGCACTCCTGCCTCGGTGACAGTGAGACCCTGTCTCAGGCTCAGGAAACCCTGTCAGGACTGCATGGCATCCCTCACTGATG
The DNA here is from genome assembly GCA_004027715.1 of Plecturocebus donacophilus. Classification (NCBI taxonomy): domain Eukaryota; kingdom Metazoa; phylum Chordata; class Mammalia; order Primates; family Pitheciidae; genus Plecturocebus; species Plecturocebus donacophilus. The sequence goes on along the minus strand of PVKP010045579.1, from coordinate 13,139 downwards.
GCCATGTCAGGTGAGGCTGCTGGGAAGGGTACAGAAGAAGGGGCTTCAGGTGGCTCAGCAGGTTGATTGAGGTGGTGCAGCTCCAGGTTCTCAGTCCTAGGGCTTTGAGGCTTGGCCTTTGGCAGTGGGGAGCTACAGAAAGCGGTGGAGGAGGAGTGAGCAGCTGGAAACATCATGGGTTCACCAGCAGGTCCCCTTCTGGCTCCAGGGGGCAGAGAAGAGAGTGTGGCATGTGCCTATAGGCAGACAGTGGAGGCAGAGGTCCAGTTCCGGGATGGCAGGCAACCCTTCCAGCCCCTGGGATCCCTGACCCTGCAGACTGCCAACCAGAGCCTCCTTCTGGCTGTGCACAGCTTCCAGGGGTGCCTGCTGGGCCATGTGGTGAGAGGGCCTGGGCTGGGACACAAGGAAGGGGTTACTGTTCTCTCCCTGGGCAGAGGCCACAGTGCCAGGAGCCCTGAGCCCTTGGGGTCCATCTGTGCCCAGAAACCAGAGCGGATGGCCCCAGGGTGAGGCCCGCACCTACCGCTGGCACTGAGACCTTTTGTCTATTTCACTTCTATGCAGTCCCGAGGGAGTCCCAGCCTCTTCTCCATCCTCACAGTCCAGGATTGCAGCAGTTGGCTCCCAGGTGCAAGCCCAGCTGGAAGAGAAGGTTCAAGGCTTGGGTGCCTCTGTGAGAAGGTTCCAGCACCTGGTGGGTAGCACAAGAGGGAAGGGTTGGGTGAAGAGTTCCCACTTTGGCCTGGCTTGTAGCCCTTACTCACCAGGCATCCCATCCTGGGCAGGAAGGTCTGGGGCTCTCTCTGCCCTGGACCTCACCCCAATTCTGCCTTGGTTTCCCTGACCAGGTACAGCCAGCAGGCACCCTGGATGACGTGGCAGACCTCCTCCTACAGCTGTCTCAGGCAGGGCTGGAGGCCGTGCAGGTGAGTGGTTAGGCTGTAGCCACCTTGTGGGGCCAGAGCCAGGCCAGGCAGGCACTGACCCAGCACCTGCCTCTACCTGGACCAGCTGCAGATGGGGCTGGAGCAGCTGTGGAACGAGCTGGAAATGTGAGTGTGGGAGGGAAGGCTCAACCCTGCACCAAAATCCACACCCAGCCTGGGGCCCTCAGCCCTCACATTGGCCTATGGCACTGTTTCAATCGGAATGGTGGCCTTGCTTCCCGCAGGGCTGCAGCCCAGCTGTGTTGAGACCCCCGCCTTATTTCTTACAGACCTACAGCCTTGGGTTTTGTTTTGTTTTTTTTTTTTTAGGCGGAGTCTCACTCTGTTGCCCAAGCTGGAATGCTATGGCATGAATTTGGCTCACTGTAACCTCCGCCTCCCGGGTTCAAGCGATTCCCCTGTCTCAGCCTCCCAAGTAGCTGGGTCTGCAGGCACGCGCCACCACGCCCAGCTAATTTTTCTATTTTTAGTAGAGATGGGGTTTCACCATGTTGGCCAGGATGGTCTCGATCTCTTGACCTTGTGATCTGCCCACCTTAGCCTCCCAAAGTGCTGGGATTACAGGTGTGAGCCACTGCACCTGGCCCAACCTTTGTTTTTTTTTCATGGTCTGCTGTCTCATTCTTACAGTCTCCAAGCTAATATCTCTTATGTCTGCTGCCTAGGTTCCTTCAGTCTTCCACCTGCTTTGAGTATAAAGCCTTGTTTCTGTGAATCTCACTGCCATAGAGTCTCTTTCTGACTCCATGATGAGCTCTCTGTGGCCATGTGGTCGTTAAACGCTCACAGCTGCTGCCCCAACCACCCTCCTGGCAGGACTAGGAACTTCTGGCCTCTCCACTATCCAGGGCTAATGCCCGGCCCAGCACAGAGCCCCCAAGACCCTGACCAGCACCAGGGTGGGCGTCCCTCTGACTGGCTGTTGAATGTCACCTCTGCAACCTCTCTGCTGTGCCAGAGTCCCATGGCCACCCACAGGGCAGTGAATTTGAAAGAGTGCTCCAGGACTCGGCACACTGTGCTGTTTGTGGCTGTGATTGACTATAGTGAGAGGAGCCAGGAGTGTCAGCGCAGGGAATGAGGCCAGGGCGGAGTCCAGGGGGAACCAGGGCCAGCACCTACTGTCCTCTCCCAGTCCCAGCACCTTCACACGGCATGCACTTGGCTGTCCCAGCACTGTCACCCAGGGTTTTTAGTGGGGGCTGCCACATTGGCAGGTGTTGCTTGGCGCAGACCACACTGTCATACTCCTAGGAGGCAAGCAGGGGTCCAGCATAAACCATGTTTGTGTGAACAGTTCAGGTGCAGAGAGCCTTGTATCACTTCTAGGAGTGGTGGGAACACTCCCCCAATCCAAGTTCCCAGACAACCTATGAGCAGGCCTTGCAGAGGCGGCTCGGGTCTGCTGTGACAACTCGCCTGCAATCTCCAGTGCCTGCTGCTCTATTCCTTTTCCCCTACTCCCCCCATCTTAACCCCAGGAACAGGCCCTGTCTTCTCGAGGCCTGGGCTGGGTCTCTGGGCTGCCCAGAGGCCTCATGGTGGGTGGTGGCTGCCCGTTGCTGGGCCCGTGGCCACACTGAAGAATCCCTACCTGGAGGTGACGCTGCGGGCCCTGGAGGAGGTATGGTGGGAGTGGGCATAGAAGCCACGTGGTGGCTGCAGACCTGGGTGCCTGGGATGCCAGGCAGTGGGGGTCACAGGCCCATCAGGGTGGCCCTCGGGGCTGTGAAATGTGCCCTGGAGCTGGTGAGTGAGAGCAAGGATGGGGCATGTCTGGCAATTGAGGATGACCGAGACAGCTCTCACTGTCCCTCCCTCTCCAGGTGGCCCACCAGATGCTGTCCTGGGCTGAGGCCACGTTCTCATGGGCACTGAAGAGGCTCTGCAAACCCCTGTTGGACCTGTACAGCCTCTTAGCCAGGTAATACAGGGTTGGGAGTGGCGCATCCGTCATTCCTGCCACATATCGGGTGCAATGCTGAATGCTTCGACACACTCTGCCTCACTGACTCCTCTGACCACCCTGCACAGAGGCTTCTTCACTCCACATTTCACAGGAGAGGAAGCTGAGGTTTCTTCCTCACTCCATAGAGACCTCGTGAGCACGGTCCCAGTGCAGGCAGGATTTTAGGAGCTGCAGAGGAGCGCAGTGGGCAAGGCTGACCCCTGCCTTCAGGAAGCTCACTTTTACTCAGAGACAGACATGAAGCACAAGAAATCATCTACAGCAGGGTGTGCACAACTCCCTGCAGAGAGCTTGAGAAGTCACCTCTTAAGCAGGCCATTCTGATCTGTCACATTACCTTGCTTTTGTTTTGTAATCATCTTTTTTTTTTTTTTTTTTTTTTGAGAAGGAGTCTCGCTCTGTACCCAGGCTGGAGTACAATGGTATGGTCTCAGCTCATTGCAACCTCTGCCTCCTGAGTTCAAGCGATTCTCCTGCCTCAGCCTTCTGAGTAGCTGGGACTACAGGCCCATGCACTACCGCACCTGGCTAATTTTTTGCATTTTTAGTAGAGACATTTTTGCCACTCCAGGCTGGTCTCAAACTCCTGACCTTAGGTGATACACCCCTCTTGGCCCTCCAAAGTGTTGGTATTACAGGCATGAGCCGCCACACCCGGCCTGTTTTGTAATCTTTTAAACACACAAAAGCCCTTCTTTCTTGCAGGCTGTGCAGAAGCCCGCCGCAGGCTGGGTGTGGCCCACTGCTCATCATTTACCACCATGATGCTTCCCTGCCACAGGCACGAGCACTCTCAAGGCACAGCTCAGGGACCGCACTGGCTGGACAGGTCAGACCTGCTCCTTCACGAGCCATCTCTTCCCTACCCTGAAGAGGGCAGGTCTGCAGGACACTGCTGTCATGTTTGAGGGAGCCATTGGCCATCCACTTAACTAGTCAATGTTTTTCCCCCCAGTAGCTTCCTTGAGGTTAAATGGATGACTTATATGATCTGTGATTTTTTTTTTTTTTTTTTTTTTTTGAGACTAGGTCTCGCTCTGTTGCCATGGTTGGCGTGCAGTGGTGCGATCTTGGCTCACTGCAACATTGACCTCCTGGGTTCGAGTGATGCTCCTGCCTCAGCCCCACAAAGCACTGGGATGGCTTAGTGCCGCCGTGCCCAGCTAATCTGTGAATTTTAAGTGCATGGTTCAGAGGCTTCTAGTTTATTCAGAGTTGTGTATGCCTCACCACAATCAATTTTAAAATGGTTTTATCATCCTAAAATGAAACCCTGCCACCACCAATCTGCCTGCTGTGTCCATGGCTGTGTCTGCTCTGGACATTTGGTGTAAACGGAAGCATAGAACACGTGGCCTCTGAGCAGGCTTTATTACTTAGCGCAGCAGTTTTGTAGCGGGTCTCAGGACTCCATTCCTTGTGAGGGCTGAATTGGCCATAGCCCTTCAGCTCATGTCATCCTGAAGCTGGTGGGGGAATCACTGGGCCTCTGGCTGCTGCACCAGGGGAGGGGGACTCCTGGCCTCAGGGCAGGCTAAGCCAGGGCTCTAGGCATCGGGATGCCCAGCAGGCATTGGGCTCCCCCTGCTGTGGGTGGAGCTGGCTCCACTCACCCTGCCTTTGGGGCTGCTTCTCCCCAGACCATGCCCTGGTGGCCGGGACCCAGCACATGGTGACCTTCGACAGCCAGATGTGGGACCTCAGCACCCAGAGCGGGAGCATCCTGCTGGCCCAAGACTTTGTTCACAACACATTCTCCCTGATGCTGAGTTGGACGACTCAGGGCTCACGGCCCTGACCGTGGAGCTGAACTGCATAACCCTCATCTTCTACCACAGCCTGCAGGTGAGAAGGAGAGGCCTGAGCTTCCCCCAAGACCTGTACCTGTGGCAGGTCACCTGGGGGGACAGCACTTTCAAGCTTGTCCCCTGGCTGTGGGTCAGCCCTCCTGCCCACCCCCTCTGACCCACAGGACTACAGGCTGTACAGCTTCTCCCTGCTGTAGGAGGGATGTCCCCAGGATTGAGCTGGCCAGTGAGGATGGGGTCTCCATCTCCTGTGACATGCCCACCAGCTGCTGCAGCCTGACTCTGGACCTCTGGCACCATGGTAAGTCTGGGCCCCAGCAGAGTTGGCCCCACCACCAAGAGCCTCTTCGGGATGCACCATTCTCAGGTTCCAGTGCAACAGGTCCCCAGGCTGTAGGCAGCGACTGTGGATGCAGAGCCTCTGCTGGCCTTGTCTCTATCATTGCAGCATGTTACTGACCTTGTGTCCAGATAATCGCTGAGGCCCAGGGCTTTCTGCCCCCATTCCTGGGATATGTGGCTCCAGGGTAGAGTCGGGCCTTCTGTGGTCCCTCTGCTAAGGAACACAAAGGAAGGGCCTGGATTCCAGCTACTCGAGCTGAGGATGTGGGGAGGGGAGTGGGGGATACACGCTGTCCTCCATCCCTGTGCTTTCTCTCCCTCCTCTGATGAGGGTTTGGAGCCAGGGCCCTGGGCTCTGGGAGTCCAGGGTGGAGGTGGCAGGATTCTACCACTCCTCCAGGTGCCTCAGGCTCATCTCACACACAGGTCCACTATGGGAGGATCACGGGCTCTCAGGACCTCCTCAGCTTCCCTCCTCCCCACAGGCATATCAGCTGGCCTTCTGGGCACCAACAACAATGAAGCAGGCAATGAGCTGTTATTGCTGGGTGGCTCTGTGGCCTGCAGCCTAGAGGAGCTCAGCTTGGCCTGGCAGATGAGCAGGTGGACCTGCCCACCCTCCAGCTGAGGCTCTTCAGGGCTGCTTGCTGCAGAGTCCCATGAGAGGCAGGTGGCCTGCTGGCTCTGCAGAGGATTTTGCAGGCCCAGGATTTGGGGGAGTCTTCTGCTAAGGCTGATGTATGTGGGGGAGCCACATGGTCCAGCGGGAGGCCTGAGTCTTGTGTCTGTCCCACCAGGTAGATGGTGACTGCAGGGCCACTGAGAAGACTCAGTAGGCCTGCCCAGGATGGAGCCCTACCTGCTGGGCCTTCTTCCAGGACCCCTGCTCCAGCTTGGGGAACTGCTTCCAGGTGGTGAGTGTGAGCCTGGCCCATGGGGCACAGAGAGCCCTTTCCCTGATCTACGTAGGCCCCTCCTCCATGCCACTCCCCAGAGTAAGGACAGTGACTGGGTGGCCCTGATTTCAAGTGGACCCTGCACCACTTCTCAGCCTGTGTGTGCAGGACTCCTGTGGCACCCAGGAGCTCCAACCTGCCTGCACCCTGGTGGCCACCTACATCCACCTATGTGCCTGCAGCTTTGTGCCCCTGGCGCCTCCTCCACAGTGCGGTAAGCTGCCCCAGCCAGCTGGCATTCTGACCCCTATCTGGCATCTGCCTTCCAGCCCAGAGGGAAAACCCATGTCTCTCTCTCTTGCCAGGGAGGACAAATACTCAGTTGTCATTCAAGGAGCTAAGAGTCAAAACAAAACATTTACAGTCTGACACAGCTTGGATGTGTCTCCCCTCCAAATCTCACATTTGTTAGAGGAGGTGCATCCCTCATTGGTGGCTTAGCACCCTCTGTTTGGTGAAGTGTGAGTTCTTGCTCTATTAGTTCACATGAGAACAGTTTGTTTATAAAGAACCTGGCACCTCCTCTCTCTCTTTGCACCCACTCTCATTTCTGCCATGATTGTAAGCTTCCTGAGGCCTCACCAGAAGCCAAGCAGATGCTGGAGCTGTGCTTGTACAGCCTGTAGAACTGTGAGTCAATTGTATCTCTTATTTATGACCTGCCCAGGCTGAAGTGTAGTGACACAATCTCACCTCACTGCAACTTCCACCTCTCAGGTTCCAGCAGCACTCCTGCCTCAGCCTCCCAAAAATACGGGCATGTATTTTTGTAGAGATGGGGTTTGGCTGTGTTGGCCAGGCTGGCCATGAATTCCTAACCTTGGGTGATCCACCTGCCTCGGCCTCCCAAAGTGCTGGGATGACAGGCATGAGCCACCATGCCCAGCCTCATTAGGGATGTGACTGTATACCACTGTTTAGGGAAAATGTTCAGCCCGTTTTCCCTCTTCTCTCATACCACAACCATCATCAACACAGAAGATGACTTCTGTGAGCAAATGTGTGGGGGTTTGTCCCCACTACCAGAGTGTCCCTCTAATTCAGTTCTAACACTAGCTACCTTGAGATAGCATCAGAGCCTGCATGGTGAGAGATTCTTCAGCCAGTGCTACATATGATTGCCACAGCCAAAAACCCACTCAAAGGGCATATAAGTCAGTGGCAATAAGAGGAGTGGACCTCCAAGAGCTTCAGATGCCAGAATTAGTGGCTGCCATTCACAGACATTTAAAACTTAATGAATTCAACAGCAGAAGAGACAATTGGAAAATATGACAAATGGAGGGTGAAATGAGAGGATCCAACATGTCTCCAAGAAATTCCAGGCCAGGTGTGGTGGCTCATCCCTATAATCCCAGCACTTTGGGAGGCCAAGATGAGTAGATCACCTAAGGTCAGGAGTTTGAGACCAGCCTGGCCAACATAGTGAAACCCCATCTCTACTAAAAATACAGAAATTAGCCAGGCATGGTGATGTACACCTGTAATCCCAGCTACTCAGGAGGCTGAGGCAGGAGAAACACTTGAACCTAGGAGGTGGAGGTTGCAGTGAGCCAAGATCTTGCCACTGCACTCCAGCCTAGTAACAGAGTGAGAGTCTGTCTCAAAAAAAAATTCCATAATGAAAACAGAGACAGGACCCAGGACACATAATCTCCAATACAATAAATCCATCCATACCTAAACCCATCAAAACAAAATTGCAGAAGACACAAAAGGTCCTAAAAGCAACTGAGGAGGGTGGAAAGAAGGAAGAACATATTCACAGTTGCTGTCCCACCAGCAACAACAGAAGACAATGGAATAAGAGAAAATAAGCATGAGGTTAGAATTTATACCCAGCTCAATTATTATTTAATGAAATAACCTCTCAGCACTGATCTGTCTAGAGATATCTTTACCACAAATGGACACTTACTCAAGGGATATATCCACTTGAGTAACTGTGTCTGCTTTCCTGCTACAGTAGCATAGTATTTGCAAGAGAGACCATATTTTTGCTCTCTGAAAGACTCTATTAGGAAGATAGAAAGATAAGCTACAGATTGGGAAAATTGTTTACAAACCACCTATCAGACCAAGGACTCATCTCCAGAGACTCATCTCTAGAATGTATAAAGAACTCAAAGCTCAGAAGTACGTCAGGTACAGTGGCTCACACTTGTACTTCTAGCACTTTGGGAGGCTGAGGTGAGCTGGCTTGAATCCAGGAGGTCAAGGCTGCAGTGAGCCATGATCACACTCCTGGCTGCATAACAGAGTGAGACCTTGTCACACAAAACAAAACCACCAAAGTAAAAAATGGAAAATAAACACATGAACGATGTTTACAATCCCAGCCATAGAGAAACAAGGTAGCACTACGCACCTGAGCTCCTGTGAGTTCCAGCACAGATTGGTGAGTTCCAAGGACTCCGCAGCATAAAGCATTAGTTGAACATCCAAATGGTCAGGTTGTGATTTCAGCATCCACTTATGAGTGTATTATAAAAAGTACCATTCTAGTACCAAAAAGGTGGTGGCTGCTGAGAATAGAGGGCAAGTGCTGGCAAAGCTAGGCTTAGAGACAGGAATTAAAGTCATGGTCTACCAACCAGATGTTCTCAGGAAGCAGCCTTGGACTCACAAAGTGCCAAGACAGGAGGTGGTGTGGCTCCACGGGAAGCTTGGAGAATCTGGGAATCAAGCAGAAGCACTCATTGTTCTGACCGTGTAAATACAAAACTGTCAGCTACTACAGCCATCAACAGAACATCTGGGAGGACAAGCAACTCAGAAGATTTATAGCCACAGGGTAACCATGGACTATTATCTGCAGTTAAGGTCCTCTCCCTTCCTCTTAGGGTTTATTTATTTTTTTGAGACAGAGTCTCGCTCTGTTGCCCAAGCTGGAGTGCAGTGGTGCTATCTCAGCTCACTGCAACTTTTGCCTCCCAAGTTCCAGCAATTCTCCTGCCTCAGCCTCCTCAGGAGCTGGGATTACAGGCAACTGCCACCATGCCCAGCGAATTTTTTTGTGTTTTTAGTGGAGATGGGGTTTCACCATGTTGGCCAGGATGGTCTCAAGTGTCAGATGTTGTTATCTGCCTGCCTCGGCCTCCCAAACTGCTGGGAGTACAGGTGTGAGCCACAGTGTCTGGCTGGGTTTATTTATTTATTTTTTTAATCAAGGGCTAAATTCTTCCCCTCTCTTGGACACCAGTGAAGTATTTAAGAAAAGCAGTCACCAATTACAGTTAACTTTTGAAGGACATTTAAAAGGTGGTTATAAGTTACAAAATAAAGGTATCTTATGAACTCTCATAAGAAAAAGAGGAAGAAATTAACACATTTTTTACTATCTTTTTGAGGTAGGGTCTTGCTCTGTCCTCCAGGCTGGAGTACAGTGGTGCAGCCTCCAAGTAGCTGGGATTACAGGCATCCACCACATTTTTGTATTTTTAGAAGAGATGGGATTTCACCATGTTGGCCAGGCTGATCTCAAATTCCTGACCTCATGTGATCCTCCCACCTTGCACCTGACCAGAGAAATTAAGACATTCTCAGATAAACAAAAGCTGAGAGAGTTCATTACATTTGGACCTGCCCTGCAAGAAATACTAAAGAGAATCCTTCAAGTCAAAACAAAAGGATGCTAGGTAGAAATTTGAAGCCACATATAAAGACATGTATTATTGTAATTTTGATTCATATCTCTGATTTTAATTATTTTATTGGATTTAAAAGAGATGTGTAACCATAAGTCTATGTTATATAATTTATTTAAAAAAAAATTAGGCATGGTGGTGTGTACCTGTAGTCTCAGCTATAGAGGATCACCTGAGTCCAGGGGCTTGAGGTTACAATGAACTGACAGTGCCACTGCACTCCAGCCTGGGTGACAGAGTGAAAACCTCTCTCTAAAATATAGATATACTTTGTGACATCAACAACATAGGAGGGGGCAGAGCTGTTAAGAAGTACAATATTTGTATGTGATTGAACTTACTAGTTTAAAATCGATTGCTGTAACTTCAGGATGTTTTGTGTAACCCTCATTGTAATTACAAAGAAAATATCTATAGATATAGATTTGTACACAAAAGGAAATGAGAAGGGATTCTAAATGTGTCACACAAAAAAAATCAAACACAAAGAAAGGCAGAAGGAAGGAAATGAGAGAGAAAACAAACCATAAGCCATGCAGAAAATAATCCACAAAGTGGCACCAGGAAGCCCCATAAATGGTGTGCTGGAGTCCTCCCAAAGCAACTACTCACTTAGTCCTTGGGTGTAGGCCTCATGGCATAATCACCCACCAGGCTGGTGAGTTAGGTCAGATGAAAATCTTTAAAAATGCAAATGAATTCAACAATCAAAAGACTGTAAGAGACTTACACATAAGTTGAAAGTAAAGGGATGAAAAAAGATACTCCATGCAAATGGTAACCAAAAAAAGAGCAGCTAGACTAATATCAGACCATAGACTGAAGGTCAAAACTTTTATAAGAGATAATAACAGGCAATTCACCAAAAAGATGTATCAGTTATAAATGTGCATGCAACACACCTCAGAGCTCCTAAATAAATTAAGCAAACACTGACAGAGTAAAAGGAGAAACAGACAGTTCTATGATAATTGCAGGAGATTTCAACACCTCACTTTGTTTCTTTGGGTTTTTTTTTGAGACAGAATCTCTGTTGCCCAGCCTGGAATGCAGTGGTGTGATACAGGTCACTGTAACCTCCTGGATTTAAGTGATTCCCGTACCTCGGCCTCAGAGTAGTTGGGATTACAGGTGTATGCCACCATGCCCTGCTATTTTTAGTAGAGACAGGGTTTCACCATGTTGGCCAGGCTGGTTTTGAACTCCTGGCCTCAAGTGATCCACCCCCTCAACCTCCCAAAGTGTTGGGATTACAGGCATGAGCCACTGTGCCTGGCCCAATAACTCACTTTCAATAATGGATATAATGCCCAGACAAGATCAAGGAGGAAACAGGGCTTGAACAATACTATAGATGAATTGGATCTACCAGACATACACAGATAACTTCACCAAACAGCAGAATACACATTCTTCAAAGTACATGTGGAATGTTCTCTGGGAAAGATCATATATTAGGCCTCAAAGCAAGATTTAATACATTTTAAATGACTGAAATCATAATAGCAGGAGGAAAACCAGAATGTCCACATATCTATGGGAACTAAACAACATACTACAAAACCAATCAAAGAAAAATAATAAGGAAAATTAGAAGTATTCTGAGGCAAAACAATGTATCAAATCTTATGGGATGCAGCAAAAGCAGTGCTATGAGGGAAATTTATAGCTGTATATGCTTACATTAAAGAAAGCTGGCCAGGGGCAGTGGCTCACACCTGTAATCCCAGCACTTTGAGAGGCTGAGGCAGGCAGATAACTTCATGTCAGGAGTTCAAGACCAGCCTGGCTAACATGACAAAATGCTGTCTCTACTAAAAACATAAAAATTAGCTAGGCATGGTGGCAAGGACCTTTAATCACAGCTACTTGGGAGGCTGAGGCAGAAGAATCACTTGAACCCATGAGGAGGAGGTTGCAATGGGCCAAGATTGTACCACTGCACTCCAGCCTGGGCAACACAGCTAGACTTCATTACCCCAACCCCCACAAAAAAAAAAAAATAAAAGCAGCAGCAGCCAGGCATAGTGACACTGTTTTATAATCCCAGCTACTTGGAAGACTGAGCCCAGGAATTTGAGACTAGCTCAGGCAATGTGGCAAGACCTTCTGTCAAAAGAAAAATGAAAAGCTCTCAAACCAAAATCCTAACTTTTTACCTTAAATTATTAGAAAAAGAAGAACATCCTAAACCCAAAGCTAGAAGAAGGAAGGAAATAATGAAGGTTAGAACAGAAATAAATGAAATAGAAGATGGAAAAGCAGACTTGTAACTACCAAGGTCACTACTGAATCATTGACCAAAAACTCAACAAGAAAAGTACAAGAACAGATGGCTTCATGAGTGACATGTACCAAACATTTAAAGAATCAATACCAATCCTGCTCATCTTCTTTCAAAATACTGAGGCAAGAATACCTCCAAACTCATTCTGTGTGGCCAGCATTACTGATACCAAAGGCAGACAAAGCACCAGAAGAAAAGAACAGACCACTATCCCTCATCAATACACATGCAAAAGTTCTCAAGAAAATACTAATAAGGAGAATTCAACAGCATCATAGAAGGATTATACAATATGATCAAGTGAGATTTATTCCTGGAATGCAAAGGTGTTACCATATAAACATCAATGTAAGATATCACATTAACAGAATGAAAGAAAGAACACAAGTGACTATTTGTTTCAATTAGTACAAAAAAAAGCATTTAACAAAGTTTAATATCCTTTCTTCATTAAAAACATACTAACTGAGAGAGATCTAAGATGGCCGATCACTAGCAGCTCAGGATTGCAGCTCCCAGTGAAGGTGCAGAGAGTGAGTGGACGCCACACTTACCTACGAATTTCTGCTGCCCACGGACCAGGACATTCCCAGTGGAGGAGCCCCACGGGTCGCCAGCGTGACCCTTTCGGCTGGCGTGGCATTTTGCCGGCGTCTCGGCTCGGCGGCTCTTGGTGCGGAGTAAACGGGACTAAGTCTCCTTTTGGATGATGTTTGGCGCTCTGGGAAGTCAGAGCAGTCCATCCAGCTGACTGAAAAAGTGACAGAGAAGCCAGATCGGAGATCCCTGGGCAGAAAAGCACCACGAATTTCAACGCTGCTGTCTTAGCTAGCGTTGCGAGTCGCACAGTGAAAAGTACATAGATTCCGGAGCTGGGAATTAACAAGCTGGACGTCCACTCAGAGACCTAATTCGAAAGTGGGTAATTACAAAGATGACAGATGGATAAAACCATAAAGATGCCAAGAAGCCACCGTAAAAAAACTGAGAACACTCAAAATCAGAAAGTCTCTCCTACAGAGGACGCTAGTTCCTCATCAGTAACGGAGCAAGGCTTGATGGAAAACGAGTGTGAAGAATCATCAGAATTAGGCTTCAGAAGGTGGATAATAAGAAACTTTGGTGAGCTAAAAGAATATGTTCTAAACCAATGCAAAGAAACTAATAACTTTGAAAAAAG
>PVKP010045578.1:0-16057 GCA_004027715.1 Plecturocebus donacophilus | reverse complement strand
TGGTTGAACTCCTCTTGAGATGGCCATCTGGGGTCATTAAAGGTTACTGAGTAAGCAAACTATTCAAATAAACTCCCTTGCATTCCCTAGATATTTGCTTTTCTTATAACTAAACATAAAAAGGGTTTGGCTGCCTCTGGCCTAAACTTTCTCAAACTATGCAAACCTCTAAGCCTCCCAGGGAGGTTTTTGATTATAACGATTTCTAATATTGTCCCTTAATATCTCTGCTACCACCCTGAGTGCGTCCCAACATGCCATGCGTCTTAAGAATTGAGAACTTGTGGCCGGATGTGGTGGCTCACACCTGTAATCCCAGTACTGTAGGAGTCCAAGGTGGGTGGATCACCTGAGGTCAGAAGTTGGAGAGCAGCCTGGCAAACATGGCAAAACCACATCTCTACTAAAAATACACAAATGTGCAAGGCGTGGCTGTGGGAACCTGTAATACTAGGTACTCAAGAGTCTGAGGTAAGAGAATGACTTGAACTCAGAAAGCAGACGTTGTAGTGAGCCAAAATTTTGCCACTGCACTTCATCCTTGGTGATGAGTGAAACTCTCTCAAAACAAAAAAAAAGGCAACTTGTTATAGGGTTTGCCACATTCCTCACACTTACAGGGCTTCTGTCCAGTATGAATTATTTGTAACGAAGGTTGAGACTTTCCTTAAAAACTTGGTCACATTCTTTATATTTTTAGGGTCTATGTTTCATATAAATTCTCATATTTAGTCAGAGTTGAGAGCTGGTTAAAAGCTTTCCTACATTCATTACATTCATAGGGCTCTCCAGTATGAATTATCTTATGTCTACATAGGCTTGAGAATGAAGGAAAGGTTTTTCCATTTTTCCCATCTGTAGGGTTTCTCTCCAGTATGAATTTTCTTATGTTTAGTAAGGTTGGAGGAATTCATAAAGGCATTCCCAGATTCTTCCCATCTGTAGGGTTTCTCACCAATATGAATTTTCTTATGTTTAGTAAGGTTAGAGGAATTCATAAAGCCATTCCCACATTCTTCACATCTGTAGGGTTTCTCTCCAGTATGAATTTTCTTATGTTTAGTAAGGTAAGAGGAACTTGTAAAGGCTTTGCCACATTCTTCACATCTGTAGGGTTTCTCTCCAGTATGAATTTTCTTATGTTTAGTAAGGTTAGAGGAAGTCATAAAGGCTTTTCCACATTCTTCACATCTGTAGGATTTCTCTCCAGTATGAATTTTCTTATGTTTAGTAAAGTAAGAGGAATCTGTAAAGGCTTTTCCACATTCTTCACATCTATAGGGTTTCTCTCCAGTATGAATTTTCTTATGTTTAGTAAGTGCTTCAGATAGGGTGAAAGCTTTGCCACATTCTTCACATCTGTAGGGTTTCTCTCCAGTATGAATTTTCTTATGTTTAGTAAGGATAGAGGAAGTTGTAAAGGCTTTCCCACATTCTTCACATCTGTAGGGTTTCTCTCCAGTATGAATTTTCTTATGTTTAGTAAGGTAAGAGGAATTCGTAAAGGCTTTCCCACATTCTTCACATCTGTAGGGTTTCTCTCCAGTATGAATTTTCTTATGTGCAATAATGTGTGCGGTCTGCTTGAAAGCTTTTCCACAATATTCACATTTGTAGGGTTTCTCTCCAGTATGAATTTTCTTATGTTTAGTAAGGATAGAGGAAGTTGTAAAGGCTTTCCCACATTCTTCACATCTGTAGGGTTTCTCTCCAGTATGAATTTTTTTATGTTTAGTAAGGTAAGAGGAACTCGTAAAGGCTTTCCCACATTCTTCACATCTATAGGGTTTCTCTCCAGTATGAATTTTCTTATGTGCAATAAGGTTAGAGGAATTTGTAAAGGCTTTTCCACATTCTTCACATCTGTAGGGTTTCTCTCCAGTATGAATTTTCTTATGTGTAATCAGGTTAGAGGAATTCATAAAGGCTTTTCCACATTCTTCACATCTGTAGGGTTTCTCTCCAGTATGAATTTTCCTATGCATAGTAAAATGCGAGGACCAATTGAAGGCTTTGCCACATTCTTCACATCTGTAAGGTTTATCTCCAGTATGGATTTTGTTATGTGTAGTAAGAGTTGTAGATTGGGTAAAAGCTTTTCCACATTCTTCACATCTGTAGGGTTTCTCTCCAGTATGGATTTTCTTATGTGTAGTAAGGGTTGTAGATTGGGTAAAAGCTTTTCCACAATCTTCACATCTGTAGGGTTTCTCTCCGGTATGAATTTTCTTATGTTTAGTAAGGTTAGAGGAATTCGTAAAGGCTTTTCCACATTCTTCACATCTGTAGGGTTTCTCTCCAGTATGAATTTTCTTATGTGCAATGACATGTGCGGCCTGATTGAAAGCTTTTCCACAATCTTCACATATGTAGGGTTTCTCTCCAGTATGAATTTTCTTATGTGTAATAAGGCTAGAGGAATTCGTAAAGGCTTTTCCACATTCTTCACATCTGTAGGGTTTCTCTCCAGTATGAATTATCTTATGTACAGAAAGGCTTGAGGAGCGCATAAAGTCTTTGCCACATTCTTCACATCTGTAGGGTTTCTCCCCAGTATGAATTCTCTTATGTGCAGAAAGGCTTGAGGAGCGCATAAAGTCTTTGCCACATTCTTCACATTTGTACGGTTTCTCTCCAGTATGCATACTCTTATGTGTAGAAAGGGTTGAGGAGTACATAAACTCTTTGCCACATTCTTCACATTTGTAGGGTTTCTCTCCAGTATGAATTCTCCTATGTGCAGAAAGGCTTGAGGAGCGCATAAAGTCTTTGCCACATTCTTCACATTTATACGGTTTCTTTCCAGTATGAATACTCTTATGTGTAGAAAGGGTTGAGGAGTACATAAACTCTTTGCCACATTCTTCACATTTGTAGGGTTTCACTTCAGTATGAATTCGCTTATGTGCACTAAGGGTTTCAGATTGCTTAAAAGCTTTGCCACATTGCTCCCACCTATAGAGTTTCTCTCCAGTATGAATTCTCTTATGTGTAGTAAGGTAAAAAGATTTCTTAAAGGCCTTTTCACATTCTTCCCATTTGTAGGGTTTCTCTGCAATATGAATTATCTTATGTTTAGAAAGGTTTGAGGATAGTTTAAAGGCTTTGCGACATTCTTCACATTTGTAGGGTTTCTCTTCAGTATGAATTTTCTTGTATGTAGTAAGGGTTAAGGACTGGTTAATAGCTTTGCCACATTCTATATATGTGAATAATTTTTTCCCAATATGTCTTATCTTATGTCTGTTGGAATTTGAAAACTTATAAAAGACTTTCACATATTTATCACATTGAAATATTGTTCTCTGGGTACTTGTCAAACTTTGGTTAAGTCCATTATAAACCACGTTCTGCATATGACACTCACCCACACATTCACAGCCGTTATTTAACTGTAAATTGTCATGTTCACATTTTTCTTGTCTTCTCAGTACCATTTTTGGGAAAGAATCTTTAACTTCCTGCTCTGGCCAAAGGTCTTGGGCAAAATGAGAATATTTAACTAAAAGAAACAATAAAACACATTACTTAAATTGCTAGACTCAGATAAGTACACTTTACAAATCTAACATATAAAATTATACAAACTACATAAGCGAGATGTCACAGTAAAATACTACAAGCTGTAATTTCTTCCTGGACGTATAAATGTAACAAAAACGTACTGACCAAAATCCATTTGTAAAATATTTATAAGTGTGTTAAGTGTGTGAAGGACCCCAGGTGAGCCCAGTGCAAAGAGTCACATAGAAGAAACAGAAAAGTCTGTTTCTTATACCCAACACAGGTCCTCCTCCTCTTCAGTATAACATTGTGCCTTTAAAAGTAAATTGCTAGCTGGGTACGGTGGCTCATGCCTGTAATCCCAGCACTTTGGGATGGAGGTGGATCACAAGGTCAGGAGTTGAAGATCAACCTGTTGAAGATGGTGAAACCCCGTCTGTACTAAAAATACAAAAAATTAGCTGGGCATTGTTGTGGCACTTGTAATCCCAGCTACACAGGAGGCTGAGGCAGAGAATTCCTGGAGCCTGGGAGGCAGAGGTTGCAGTGAGCTCAGATCATGCCACTGCACTCCAGTCTGGGTGACAGAGTGAGACTTTGCATTAAAAAACAAAAACAAAAACAAAACAAATCAAAAACCAATAAAGTAAATTGCCAGAAAGGAATGATGTCTTATGCCTGTAATCTCAGCACCTCAGATAAACAAGATATGTCGATTACCTGAAGTCAGGAGTTTGAGACCAGCCTGACCATCTGGGTGGAATCCCATGTCTAATCAAAATACAAAAAATTAGCCAGGTGTGGTAACAGGTACTTGTAATGCTAGCTTCTTGGGAGACTGAGGCAGGAGAATTGCTTGAACTGTGGAGGCAGAGACTGTAGTGAGCCAACATCATTTCATTGCTCTCCAGTTTAGGTAACAGAGTGAGACTGTGTCACTCACACACACACAAAAATTTAAATTGCCAACTATTGATTTCTTTTTTAAAAGAAAAAGAAATATATTGGCACATGCATCTTTATTTCTCACTTCTAGGGGCCTTTGTAGACACTGGTTAATGTCTCCCATGACATGAAATGCTGAAAGACATCATGATACACGTTGGAATGACAGTTTGACTTCACTGAGTCTAAAGGTAAATGATACAGAAGCAGAGAAAATGCAGTACCCCAAACAGGAAATGGGTGTAGCAAGTGATGACTGATTATTAAGAAGAAGTATGAATAAGCCAATTTAACTAAACACGAAACATAAAATTTTGGATAAGACACATCCTAAAATCCTGTTCAATTAATTTCCTAGAATGTCTAGACAGGACAATTGTTTTCAGACTACACCAAGACAATACTGTATTATAAAGATCGTAAGAGGTCGTTTTTTTAATGTCAAAATCTCAAAGATTACAATATATGCAAAATGGCCCCATCAAAAAAATTATAAAATTTTCAAAAGCAACCATGAAAGCATATAAAGTATTTTTTTTCTTTTGAGACAGAGTCTTCCTCTATTGCCCAGGCTGGTGTACAGTGGTGTGATCTCAGCTCTCTGAAACCTCTACCTCCCAGGTTCAAGTGATTCTCCTGTCTCAGCCTCCCAAGTACCTGAGATTACAAGCACATATCACCACACCCAGCTAATTTTTTCTGTAATTTTTAGTAGAGATGGGGATTCACTATCTTCGCCAGGCTGATATAGAACTCCTGTCTTCGTGATACACCCGCCTTGGCCTCCCAAAGTGCTATGAATACAGGCATGAGCCCCCGTGCCTGGACCAGTAATTTAAAAAATTCCAAACAAATTGAACAGCCAAGGCTTTTTGGCTTATTCCTGGAATCCCAACACACTGGGAGGCCAACGTGGGAAAATAACTTTGGGGAGGGAGTTTGAGACCAGCCTGAAGCCGGACTCAGTGTCTCACGTGTGTAATCTCAACACTTTGGGAGGCCGAGGCAGGCAGGTCACCTGAGGTCAAGAGTTCAAGATCAGCCTGGCCATGATGGTGAAACCCCATCTCCACTAAAAATACAAGAAATCGGCTGGGCAAGGTGGGGGGATGCCTGTAATCTCAGTTATTTGGGAGGTTGAGGCAGGAGAATCACTTGAACATGGGAGATGGAGGCTACGGTGAGCTGAGATCATGCCATTGTACTCCAGCCTTGGACAAGTGCAAAACTCTGTGTCTAAATAAATAAAATTATATAAAGAAAAAGATATAGAATGTCTGAGTGCTTTTTAAAAAGCATATAGTATGCCGCCTATAAGAGACTCATCTTAGCATTGAGTCAAATAGGCTGAAAATAGCAGAATTTGTAAAATATGCCAGGCATGGTGACTCTTGCATTAGCTCGGCACTTTGGGAGGCCGAGGTGGGCAGATCACCTGAGGTCAGGAGTTCAAGACCAGCCAGGCCAATATGGTGAAATGCTGTTGTTACTAAAAAATTTAAAAATTTGCTTGGCATGGTGGCTCATGGTTGTAGTCCCAGCTACTCGGGAGGCTGATGCAGGAGAATAGCTGGAACCTGGGAGGTGGAGGTTGCAATGGGCCTAGATGGTGCCACTGCATTCCAGCCTAGGGTACAGAGTGAGACTTCATCTCAAGAGAAAAATAATACATAAACTATATTCATAATTTTGCATATAGAGGAATACTTGAGATGCATAACTTATAAATAAAAGAGATTTCTTCAGGTCACAGTATGGCAGACTGTATAAGAAGTGTGTGCCAGCATCTGCATCTGGTGAGGGTCTCAGGAAACTTACAATCATGGTGGAAGGCAAAGAGTAACTGGACATATTATATATTAATAAATAGAGCCAAGTATGAGGTGAAGGAGCCAGGTTCTTTTAGTGAATCAGATCTCATTTAAATAAGCAGAGTTTAAAGTTTTTGGTTACCAAGAGGACGTACCAAGCCATTCATGAGAAATTTGCTTTCATGACAGTAACATGTTCCACCAGTTCCCACATCCAGCATGAAGGATATAGATTGCAGTATGAGGTTTGGAGAACATGGACATCCAAGCCATATTATACACCAATTACGTTTCACAGACACATACACATCTCCCCAGTTAAAACCAAGATAATACACAATAGTCTTATTTACATCTGTGGTATCCTGTTAGGACAGAATTTTTATTAAATTTAAAAACACTGACTAGGCTTGGCAACATACTGAAATTGTAATACTACAAAAAAGTAAACAATTTGGCAGACACGGTAGTGCATGTCTGTAGTCCTAGCTACTCACAAAACTGAGGTGAAAGAATCACTTGAGCCTTGGACGCTAAGGATACAGTGAGCCAAAATGATGCCATGGCATTCCAGCCTGGCTGACCCTAATTGAACCCTCTGTACATAACCAAAAAAAAAGTAAAAACATAAGCAACTTACATGTGAAATAAGTTAATATTTAAAATATATAAACAACCCTTAAAATTAAATAACAAAGTTGAATGACTTGATTTTAAAATGGACAAAATTTTCATTAAAAAATTATACAAATTGAAAAAAGGATTTGAAAAAACACACAAAGTCCCAAAATTTGTGGAGAAATAATAATTAGAAAAAACACAAGGACAAACAAAATCACTCATACCCATTAGAATGCCACTATACCCAGGCGTTTTGGGTCAGGCCTGTAATCCCAGCACATTGGGAGGCCAAGGCAGGCAGACTATGAGGTCAGGAGATTGAGACCATCCTGGCCATCATGGTGAAACCTGTCTCTAATAAAAATACAACAAAATCAGCAGGGCATGGTGGCAGGTGCCTGTAATCCTGACTACTTAGGAGGCGGAGGGAGGAGAATCACTTAAACCCAGGAGGCAGAGGTTGCAGTGAGCCGAGATTGCATCACTGCATTCCAGCCTGGGCAACACAGCCAGATGCTATCTGAAAAAAAAAAAAAAAGAAAATGAATGGCCAGTGTAAATTTTTAAAAAAACATCAGTGCACACCAATGCACTCCAGCCTGGGTGACAGAGCAAGACTCCATCTCAAGGAAAAAAAACAAAACAAAACAAACAAAAAAATGCAACACAGGAAGTGGAAAACATATTTGAAAACTCATGTTTATTTTAGCAGTATTCACAAAAGCCAAAAGGCTGAAGCAACCCATATGTCTCTTGATCTCTAAAGATTTCAAAAGATGTCACATATATGTACAATGTAATATTACTGTACCTTTAAAAGGAAAATCTTGGCTAGGCACGGTGGCTCACGCCTTTAAATCCTAGCACTTTGGGAGGCCGAGGTGTGTGGATCACCTGAGGTCAGGAGTTCAAGACCAGCCTGGCCATCATGGTGAAACCCCATCATTTTTTCAAAAAAAAAAAAAAAAAGGAAAATCTTGTCACATTTTAAGATGAACCTTGAGAATATTATGTCACCTGAATTAATCCAGTAACAAAATTATGAATACTGTACGACGCCACTTATATAAGACATCTTAAGTAGTCAAAATCATAAAAACAGAAAGTGGAAGGTTTATCTGTCAAGGGCTGGAGAGAGGGTAAAATGAGCAGCTGTTACTTAATGGGTGTTAAGTTTTAGTTTTACAAGATGCAAAGTTTCTAGAAGTCTTCTGCATAACAATTTGAATAAACTAAACATGTCTGAAATGAACAGTTTTTTTTTTTTTCTTTTTTGAAACACGGTCTCTCTCTCTCACCAAAGCTAGAATGTAGTGGCACAATTTTGAATACCCATTAATCTCCCAAGTAGCTGGGACCACAGTGGCACACCACCATGCCTTGCTATTATCCCATTTTTTTATAGACAAGGGTCTCCATATGTCGCCCAGGGTGGTCTCAAACCTTTGGACTCCAGGAATCCTCCTGTTTTGGCCCCGAAAAATCCTGAGATTACAGATGAAAGTCACAATTATGCCTCATCCTCCAATGTACACTTCAATAGACTTAAAATGGTACATTTTATGTTATGTGTTTATAAACAATGTTTTTAAAGACAACTGAAAAAAAAATCCAGAATTATAAATCTTTTTGAAAATTACCTTTTTGTTTTGTTTTGTTTCGGAGATCGAATTTTGCTCTTGCTGCCCAGGCTGGAGTCCAATGTCATGGCAAACTGCAACCTCCGCCTCCCGAATTCAAGTGAATCTCCTGCCTCAGACTCCAAGTAGCTGAGATTACAGCCATGTACCACCACGCCCAGCTAATTTTTGTATTTTTAGTAGAGATGGGGTTTCTCCATGTTGGTCAGACTGGCCTCAAATAACCGACCTCAGGTGATCCATCTGACTCGGCCTCTCAAAGTGCTGGGATTACAGGCGTGAGCCACTACGCTCAACCTGGAAATTACCCTCAAATCACACAAGCATTTCTCTCACTAAATTATATATATATATATATATATATATATATATATATATATATATATATATATATATTCATATTCATAGTTACACACATGGTCAAAATCAGATTATCTCCATAACTACTCAGACAAGTCAAAACTACCATCCATTGAAAATCAGCTAAGAAAGAATATAAATTAAGCCATATCTAAAATTGGAATCATATTTGTAGATAAACACACAAACATATGTAATCTGATTGTGATAGACATGCATAATTTATCTCTTAATTAAACCTCAAATTGACTTAAAGTGTACAGAATTGCAAATTGTCTAAAAATAGAATTCTTAAGTAAAACCAATAGACACAATAAAAAGAGGCTAGGAAACCTACACTGAGGCCAGGTGTGGTGGCTCACACCTGTAATCCCAACACTTTGGGAGGCTGAGGTGAGAAATTATCTGAGGTCAGGAGTTCAAGACAAACCTGGCCAACATGGCAAAACCCAGTCTCTTTAAAAATACAAAAATTAGCCAGGCGTTTTGGTTGCACATGCCTATAGTCTCAGCTACTTGGAAGGCTAAGGCATGAGAACTTCTTGAACCCAGGAAGAGGTGGAGGTTGCAGTGAGCCAAGATTGCACCACTGCACTCCAGCCTAGGTGACAGAGGGTAACTCCATCTCAAAAAATGAAAAAAAAATTATGTAGGTAACTGCAATATTAAACTGTTACTGTGTACTCATCAGATACAAGTATTTTGAATCATTGCCATGCACTGTGAAGTAAAATTTTAGAGAATCGCAGTTTAATAATAAATATGGGATTCTAATGAGAAACTTTTAATAAGTAATCATTTAAAAAAACTAGCGTTACTTGTTGTTTTACATATATGCTATTCGTACACAAAGTGAAACTGCTGTAATCTAAGCTTAGAAGTAAATAGTCTTATATTGTTAAATACAGAAAATATATGTAAATATTTTGCAGAATAGTTACACCCTGTTATGTAAAAAGAAGTATTAGAAAGTAAACTATGTTATTATTTAGATATATGCAGAAGAAAGTAGATGAAAACCTGACATTCTTTTTGCCTGCAGCACATTTAAAAATATAAGTAACTATTTTAGTAAATATGGAGTGCCTACTAATTATCGCATTTACTTCAGGCATACCATGCAAATTCTAGCATAGTGTCCTAAAAATCTGAATCCAAAATTACAGACAAATATGAACTAGAAGGCTGGGTGCGGTGGCTCACGCTTGTAATCCCAGCACTTTGGGAGACCGAGTTGAGCAGATCACGAGGTCAGCAGTTCAAGACCAGCCTGGCCAACATAGTGAAACTGCATCTCTACTAAAAATACAAAAATGAGCCAGGTGTGGTGGCATGTGCCTATATTTTTAGCTATTCAGGAGGCTGAGGCAGGAGAATTGCTTGAAACCAGGAGGCGGAGGTTACAGTGAGCCGAGATCATGCCACTGCACTCCAGCCTGGCAAACAAGGGCAAAATTCCAACGGAAAAAAAAATTGAAATGGAAAATACAAAGTAAAAATGTATAAGGAGAGTGACTTCGGTAAGATAAAAACATTGAAACTGCCTTATTTTCATATCCCATTTTAGCGAAAACAAAATGTCACCTGTCCCTAGAAAAAAAATGCCTTTTTGACAAAAATAGGCATTATGGCTCAAACCTGTAATGACAGCTATTTGGTACATTAAGGTTGGAGAACTGCTTCATTCCTGGATTTCAGACCAGGCTGGTTTATGTGGCAAGATGCCATCTTCGAAGTAAGTGCATCTAAGAGAGATTCGAGATTCAGGGAGAAAGTTGTGAAATGCCGTTAAAGCTTATGATTGAAAAGTATTCTATTCAGAAGGCAGGCCCTCATTTGGGTGGAAACTACAGGACCCCTGTTCTTGGTTACAGACGAGGATAGGGTTCACCCAACTTAGTCCCACTGAGAATTCTGAACTTACTCTGTAACCATCCCAAACTTGTCCAGCCACAGTCTGGGAGAGGTTCTGCCATTCCAGAGACCTAAAGTAAGACACCCATTTACAGCCATGTAGGCTGGCCTGCAGACCTTGGCCTTTACCGTAATGGGTCAAGAGGTTTAATGACTCAGTTTCAGTACCCGAGCCACAGTTTATGGTTAGTGCTGCCTATATAAAAACCCACAGTTACCTGTGAAAATACTTTCTGGTACTCAGTGAAAACAATACTTATCCACATCCTGATATAAGGCCCATCATATGCTGACCCTACTGCCAAAACATGCCCAAGTATCTGCCCAATGTGAGCAAAGTCCTGAAGAATATGTAGTGTCTTCAAAAATAAAATGGAAATTTCAACTACCCAAGCCCCTGTAACAAGCCAACTAAAGGTGGACCCTAGTGCAGACCCAGCAGCCTTGTGACCAAGCTACAGCCCCTCTCCACTACAAAGTCAGAGGGCATCTCAGCACCCTAAGGGCCCAACCAAAGATCTGTTTGCCTTCTAAAATCAGATTATGAAAACTTGAAGAGGTGCTTGCTCCATCCAATTCAGACACCAATACAAAACTATATTGTGCCCATGGTCAATGCTTCTATTTTAATGGAGCACTGGAGGTATGTGGCAGAAGAATTAGTCAAAGAAATAAAAAGGTCTATTGAAATTGAGAAAAAGTAAGTTAAAAGTTGCTGTTTTATATCCTACAATCTTATATTAAAATACATAAACAGTATATTAAAACCTGTTTAAACTAATAAATACAATCAGTAAATTAGCCATTTATAAAATTAACATACAAGTATATGTATGGTTTCATACACTTAAACGATCTGATAAAATAAAGAAAGATAAAACTAGAAACAAAAAAAGGAAGAAAAAAATCTTATTTACTAGAGCAATAAATAATAAATTTCTCAGAACAAAATTAACCAAGGAGGTAAAAAACCTTTACACTATAAATAATCAATGAAAAAATTAGAGAAGATCCAAATCAATTTTAAAATAGTTTAAGTCTATGGATTGAAAGAATATGTATTATTAAAATGTCATATTATTCAAAGTTATCTATATATTCAATAAACTTTCTATGAAAACTGCAGTGGTTTTTTTCATAGGAATAAAAAATATAATTCTAAAACTTACATGAAATTAAACTTTGAATAGTCAAAGCAATCTTGAGGAAAAAGAACAAAGCTGAAAGATATCATAATTTCAAACTATTTTTCAGGATGACATTGTAATAAAAACAGAATGGACTGTGTAGAACAATGAACAAAAAAATGCTACAGAAATACTGCTCTCACAAATTTCAGACCTAATGCAAAAAAAAAAAGACACTCAAAAAATAGTTTAAGTTTCTAAAAATTATGCAAATATTTGTGTGTCCCAAAAGAAATGGAAAAGCAGCCAGATTGTGCAGTCTCTTATATGTCACAAAGAGGACATCGGCTCTCACTGAGTCTAAATTAGTTCAAGAATTGGAAAAAGCAGTGTGGAGTGCTGGGTATTGTGGCTCACGCCTGTAATTTCAGCACTTTTGAAGGCTGAGGCAGATGGATCCCCTGAGGTTGGGAGCTCTAAACCAGCCTGACCAATATGGAGAAGGAATACCTTGAAGGAAGCTCACCAAAAGAAAAGCAGAATCCTTAGAGAATATAAAAGCTAAGACAGAAAATGTCTCTTTGTGAGAGTAAAATTAAAAACAGCTGTCCAGAACTATTTTCTTTGGCACACAGCTTCCCACATCACATTTTAAGGGCTGGCTTTCTCTTTGACCTTGGGACCTCTTATCTGTGTCTTCCGTTGTATTCATTTTCACTGGCACCTACCAGGGGATGTGGCAATCATCTCATGACTCTTCACAGTCAAAGGTTTTTTTTCTTGCTCAAGACAGGTGATCAGGTCTGGGTTAGAGACAACAATACATGTATTAGTTAAAAGTAAAAAACATGAATCTGGCTCATATTTTCCACTTACAAGCTAGTAAGGTGCTCAGAGAGGATGTAATAAAATATTCTAGCAAATTAATACCAAAAATACTAATTAATAACAGAAATTTCTAAATATTTAGGAAATACTTGGAACTCATAGTTGTCTTTTCTTTTCAGAGGAAGTTTCGCTCTTGTTGCCCAGGCTGGAATACAATGGTGCAATCTCGGCTCACCACAAACTCTGCCTCTGCCTTCAGGCAATTCTTCTGCCTCAGCCTCCAGTGTACCTGGCGTTAAAGGCGTGCACCACCATGCCTGGCTAATTCTGTATTTTTGGTAGAGATGAGATTCACCATGTTA
This sequence comes from Plecturocebus donacophilus, assembly GCA_004027715.1. Classification (NCBI taxonomy): domain Eukaryota; kingdom Metazoa; phylum Chordata; class Mammalia; order Primates; family Pitheciidae; genus Plecturocebus; species Plecturocebus donacophilus. Next base: position 2,945 of record PVKP010045578.1, on the reverse strand, counting down.
GTCAGGATGGTCTCAAACTCCAGGCACCTCAGGTGATCTGCCTGTTTTAGCCTCCAAAAGTGCTGGGATTACAGGTGTGAGCCACCGTGCTCAGCCCTGCTAGTAGGTTTTTAAATTTTACTACCTGGTACTACTGAATCAAATATTGGTGGTGGCAATTAGATTTTCAGGTGGGGGCAACAATATTTTATGCCACAAAATTGCTGGAATTACCACTAATTTAGAGTGAAGAATACAGCTCAACTCAAGAATTTGGAAAGTTTGGATTAAGATGAAACATCTTGAAGAAATTCTTTTCTATGTGAATAAATTCTGAAGATATTCTGGAAAAAGGGCTTCTGAAACTCTTTTATGAACAGAATAAATTACTAAGAAACATCCTACAAAAAAAAGAAAGAAAGAAAGAAAGAAAACCTTTAGGGTATATTATAAATTGCGTATTCAAATTATCCCTTCCAAGGAAGACCAGGTTTCTGTAGTTCTCCAACATCACATCCCAATATAGATTCCGCTGTGCAGTGTCCAGGCAATGCCACTCCTCCAGAGAGAATTCTATGGCCACATCCCTAAACTCCAATCGTTCCTGAAAAACACACACACACATATTTACCAAGTGGCCATGAAAGAAATTTTTAATTTGATGTAAGGCAAAAATATGAATATATGCTTTTCAAAAGAAGACATATATGTGGGTAACAGCATATGAAAAAAAATGATCATTGCTCATCATTAAAGGAATTTAAAAAGAAAAAAACACCATGAGATACCACCTCACTAAGTCAGAACAGCTATTTTTAAAAAGTCAAAAAATGGCCGGGTGTGGTGGCTCACCCCTGTAATCCAAGCACTTTGGAGGCCAAGGCGGGCAGATCACCTGAGGTCAGGAGTTCAAAAACAGCCTGACCAACATGGTGAAACCTCGTCTTAAAAAAAAAAAAAAAAAAGTCAAAAAATAATAGATGCTGATAAGGTTGTAGAGAAAAAAGAATGCTTATACTCTGTTGCTGGGAGTCTAAATTAGTTCAAGAACTGCAAAAAGGAGTGTGTCGTGCTAGGTATTGAGGCAGAGGTTGGGAGCTCGAGACCAGCCTCACCAATATGGAGAAACCCCAACTCTACTAAAAGTACAAAATTAGCTGGGGGGTGGTAGCATATGCCTGTCATCCCAGCTAATCTGGAGGCTAAGGCAGGAGAATTTCTTGAATCTCTGAGGTGGAGATTGTGGTGGGCCGATATTGTGCCACTGCACTCCAGCCTGGGCAACAAGAACAAAACTCCATCTCAAAAAAACACACACACACACAAACAACAACAAAAAAGCAGTGTAGTGATTCCTCATAGAACTAAAACCAGAATTATCATTTGACATAAGAAGCTCAAAATTTTGTATATACCCAAAGAAATATACATTATTTCATTATTATAAAGACACATCCGCATGCATTTTCATTGCAGCACTATTCACAGTAGCAAAGACGTGGACAGGCCCTAAATGTCTATCAATGGTAGACAGGATGAAGAAAATATGGTAGGGTCAGATGTGGTAGCTCATGCCTGGAATCCCAGCAGTTTGGGAGCTGAGGCAGGTGGATTGCCTGAGCTTAGAATTTGGAGACCAGCCTGGGCAACATAACAAAATCCTGTATCCACAAAACATACAAAAAACAAAACAAAACAAAAAACTGGCCACGCATAGTAATGCACACATGTAGACCCAGTTACTTGGGATAATGATGTAGGAGAGAATTGCCTGAGCCTGGGAGGCTGAGTCTAAAGTTACCAATATCATGCCATGGTATACTAGCCTGGACAGTAAGTGAGACACTGTCTCCAAAAATGAAATGAAAGATTTAGTAAAGAAAAAAATATGGTCCATAAATATCATGGAATACTCTGTGGCCACTAAAAAAATAATAATAACGTGTTTTGCAATAACATCAATGAAGCTGGCCACCATTATTCTTAGAAAACTAATGCAGAGCATAGGCGCGATGTCTCATGCCTGTAGTCCCAGGTATTTGGAATGCAGAGGTGTGTGGATCACCAGAAGTCAGGAGTTTGAGACCAACCTGACCAACATGGAGAAACCCCATCTCTAGTAAAAATACAAAATTAGGCTGGGTGCAGTGGCTCACGCCTATGATTCCACCACTTTCAGAGGCTGTGGCGTGTGGGTCACCTCAGGTCGGGAGTTTGAGACCAGCCTGACCAATATGGAGAAACCCCTACTCTGGTAAAAATACAAAATTAGACTGGGTGCAGTGGCTCACGCCTGTAATCCCAACATTTTGGGAGGTCAAGCTGGGTGGATCACCCGAGGTCGGAAGTTGGATACCAGCCTGACCAACATGGAGTAACCCCATCTCTACTACAAATAAAAAAAAAAATTAGTTGGCTGTGGTGGTGCATGTCTGTAATCCCAGCTACTTGGGAGACTGAGGCAGGAGAATCACTTGAACCTGAAAGACAGAGGTTGCTGTGAGCCAAGATTGCACCATTGAACTCCAGCCTGGGCAACAAGAATGAAACTCCACCTCAAAATAAATAAATAAACCCAAATAAATAAATAAAAATACAAAATTAACCAAGCGTGGTAATCCCAGCTACTCAAGATTCCGAGGCAGGAGAATTTCTTGAACCCAGAAGGCGGAGGTTGCAGTGAGCCCACATTCCAGGATTGCACCCCAGCCTTGAGCAAAAAGCACAACTCCATCTCAAAACAAAACAAAGCAAAACTAAGAAAACGAATGCAGAAACAGACAACTAAATGGATGTTATTATTTATCAGAGCTAAATAATAAAAACACATGAACACACAAAGAGAAGAACAACAGACACTGAGGCCTAGTTGAGGGGGGAAGGGAGGAGGACTAAGAGGATCAGAAAACATACCTGTTTGATGCTATGAGTAGTACCTCAGTGACAAGATAATCTGCACACCAAAC
>PVKP010045577.1:0-16052 GCA_004027715.1 Plecturocebus donacophilus | reverse complement strand
TTTTCCTGGCCTACTTCCGGTCTAACTCACAATGTTTGGACTCAGCCTAAAATGTGCCAATTTTTTAAAGTTTTAAAAAAATTTCCCAGCCTACGATGGCTTGAGCAATGTTCAGCCTGATGTCCTGTGGTTCTCTGTGAGGGCTTTTCTGACAGACACTGATGGTTGCCTACACAACCCATTTCTGACCCCCTCCTTTCTCTTGCTACCTTTATTTGGGGAAAGAGGAAATGCAAATACAGAATTTCCCAGTCTCCCCTGGGCTAGACGTGGTCATGTGACCTGACTCAGGCCAATAAGAAGAAGAGGAAGTCTACCTGGGGCTTCTGGGAACATGTTTTTTCCTTATATAGGAGATAACGTGAGCTGTTACCTTTCCCTCCTTTTCCGCACTGGGAATGCAGAGGTGATGTCTAAAGGCACAGCAGTCACCCTGTGACGATGATGCTGCAAGCAGGTGGAAGAAAAGCCAAAACACTGAGAATGGAAGAGTAGAAAGGTAAAAAGATGCAGGCTGGGCCGGGCACGATGGCTGATACCTGTAATCCTAGTACTCTGGGAGACTGAGGGGGAGGATTGCTTGAGTTCAGGAGTTCAAGGCAAGTCTGGGCAACATGAACATGGTGAGGCCCTGTCTCTACAACAAAATTTTTAAAATTAGCCAAGGATGGCAGTGTGTGCCTTTAGTCCCAGCTACTCTGGAGGCTAAGGAAGGAGGATCGCTTGAACCCGGGAGGTCATTGAGGCTATAGTGAGTTACTCCAGCCAGGCAACACAGCGGGACACGGTCTAAAAATAAAAAAAGGAAAGAAAGAAAACAAGCCGGGTGTAGTGACAGATGCCTGTAATCCCAGCACTTTGGGAGGCTGAGGTGGACAGCACCTGAGGTCAGGAGTTTGAGACCGGCCTGACCAGCACGGAGAAACCCTGTCTCTACTAAAAATACAAAATTAGCTGGGACTGGTGGTGTGTGCCTGTAACCCCAATCACTTGGGAGGCTGAGGCAGGAAAATCCCCTGAACCTGGGAGGCAGAGGTTGCAGTGAGCTGATATCATTCCATTGCATTCCAGCTTGGGCAACAAGAGTAAACTCCATCTCAAAAGGGAAGGGAAGGGGAGGGGAAGGGAAAAGAAAGAGAGAGGGGGACGGAGAGGGACAGGGAGGGAGGGAGGGCTAAGGTGACATAATTAGGCTACCCAGGCAAACAGAGACCATTTTCAGTAGATGCCCGCATCGTTTAAACCTTTATTGTTGCGTTCTCCGTTGAGTTCTCTGATGCTTCCAGCTGCACACATCCTAACTGGTGTGGTCTGCCAGTGTTTGGCTGAAGGACACTGTGAGGAACAAAGTGAGAATATGGATCTAACTTTGAATAGAGCCAAGTACAGGAAGCCAGAAATGGGGGAATGGGTTGATGAAAGGATTCAACTTGCCATATTCCTACTTGAGTTTTCCTTTTTATTTCTTGAGACAGGCTTTCACTCCTGTCACCCCGGCTGGAATGCAGTGGTGCAATCTTGGCTCACTGCAACCTCCGCCTCCTGGGCTCGAGCAATTCTCCTGCCTCAGCCTCCCAAGTGGCTGGGATTACAGGCACATGTTACTGCCCCCAACTGATTTTTTGTGTTTTTTTTTTGTAGAGATGGAGTCTTGCCATGCTGCCCAGGCTGGTTTTGAACTCCTGGGCTCAAGTGATATGCTCGCCTTGGCCTTCCGAAGTGCTGAGATTACAGGTGGGAGCCATCATGCCTGGCCAAGTTTTCTTAATTTCTTCTCCCCTCCATATGCCTCTTGGTTTAAATGTTGTTTTGTTTGTTTATTTGTTTTTTGAGAATGAGTCCCAGGCTGGAGTGCGATGGCACAGTCTTGGCTCACGGCAACCTCTGCCTCCCAGGTTCAACCAATTCTTCTGCCTCAGCTTCCTGAGTAGCTGGGATTACAGGCACCTGCCACCATGCCCAGCTAATTTTTTTTTTTTTTTTTAATAAAGATGGGGTTTCACCATGCTGGCTAGGCTGGTCTCGAACTCCTGACCTCAGGCGGTCTGCCCCTCTTAGCCTCCCAAAGTGCTGGGGTTACAGGTGTGAGCCACCGCACCTGGCTTTTTCTTTTCTTTTTTTTTTTTGAGACAGGGTTTTGCTTTTTGCCCAGGCTAGAATATAGTAACACAATCACAGCTCACTGCAGCCCTGAACTCCTGGGCTCAAGGGATCTTCCCTCTTCAGCGCCCTGAATAGCTGGGACTATATAGCTGTATACCACCACACATGGCTAATTAAGTTCTTTTGTTTTGTTTTGTTTTTATTTTTTAGAGACAGGGTCTTGCTATGTTGCCCAGGCTGGCCTTGAACTCCTGACCTCAAGTGATCCTCCTGCCTCCACTTCCCAAAGTGCTAGGATTACGAATGTGAGCCACCACACCTGGCATTGGCTTAAGTTTAAATGCATTAACTCTCTTTATAGGAAATTCAAGATACTGTTGTGGCAAAGATCCCACATAGACCTCTATCAGTAGCAAGTTAAAAATGATTCACACCTGAATCAAGCTCCACAGGGGCATGGATTTTATGCTGTTACATTCAGTTATTTATCCCCAAATTCCAGAATAGTGCCTAGCACATAGTAGATGTTCATTAAATATTTGTTGAATAAGTGAATTATTGAGACTTTGTCTCAAGAGGCTCTTTGTTTGAAAGGCAGAAAGTTTGGCAAATGAAAAACTGTGATGGTTATAATCTGGTCATATTGCTTTGATTGTGGACTTTACTCTGCTTTGCCTAAAATCCTTTTTAATAATAGCCTTAGGTTCTGTCATGTCAATATATACCTTAAAAATAGTTGAAAAGCACCAGTTTTAGGGAACAGGTTTAGAAAAAAAAAAATGACTGTTCCCTTGTGAAATTCCAGCCATGCTTCTGAAAAGAGGAAGTTCTATTGGACCTTGAGATTAGCCCAGGAAAAGGAGAGTCTAATTTAGGAATATTTTGAGCACAGAGTCCTGAATAGCTCATGTGGATAGCTTCCTTTGATTTATTTTAATTGTACTCTCAGTGTAATGTCTTAGTCTTTACCAGTCTGGTCTGAAAGTACCCTTCAGACCTTCCTCAGCCTCAGCCACGTGCCCAAAACACCCTTTCCCAATTCTCATCTGACCATCTCCAAGTCAACCCGCAGTTCCCAGCTTGGCCTTTCCCAGTTCCTGCAGGTGGGGATCATTGCTCTGATCCTAGGGATCCTACAGTCCCTCATTCCTGCCTCTCCGTTATAGCTTGTCAGGCTGCCTCACCTCCTGGAATTATGTCTTTCCCATTTTCCCCTTCTAGTACACACTGGATTTGCAGTGAATAATGACGGCCAAAAATAACATTTATAGAAAACTCACTTCATGCCGGACACAGTTCTAGGTGCTTTATATGTATCAGCTCATTTACTTTTCCCAAGAACCCCGAGGTACATACTGCTGAGAACCCATTTTACAGAAGAGGATTTACCACATTCTGTAAATATTTATCAAGTTGCTACTGCATGCTTGGTGCTGCTGTCCCAGGTACTAGGATTTTTTTTTGAAACAGAGTCTTGTTCTGTCTCCCAGGCTAGAGTGCAGTGGCGTGATCTTGGCTCACTGCAACCTCCACCTCCTGGGTTCAAGTGATTCTTGCGCCTCAGCCTCCTGAGTAGCTGGGATTACAGGTGCCCTCAACCACACCCAGCTAGTGTTTGTATTTTTAGTAGAGACGGGGTTTCACCATGTTGGTCAGGCTGGTCTCGAACTCCTTACCTCAGGTGATCCACCTGCCTTGGCCTCCCAAACTGCTGGGATTAGAGGTGTGAGCCAGGGTGCCCAGCCTAGGGATGCAATGTTGAACAAGACCAGAGAGGTACCCATCCTCACAGAGCTAACAGTCTGGTCCCAATAAGGAAAAGTCAACAAAGTAAACCAATTGATGGATCAAGATTTATAGAAATTGGGTGGGTCTGATGCATCAGAAAGGAACTTTTCAGGTCTGAAGAGTGAGAATGGATCCTCTCACAGGGTGCTACTATTAAAATAACCACAGATAAGGGAGATTGAAGATGAAAGATTCATACTAGGAAACTTCACAAAACCCACCGGGCGGACATCAATGTTAACCATGAAAGAGAGGACAAAAGTAGGAACAGCCAAACTGAAAAGAGCGATGGGGGTTAGAGAAGCTCAAGTCCAAGGTGCAGGGAGAGAAAAGAGAGGTTCAAGAAAAGCCTCACAACACGGCCAGGGCAGAAAGAAGAGCTGATGGTAATGAAAGGGATTCTTACAAGTGCCTGGAAATTGGCTGGCGCTGATCTTACAGGCTGAGGCTTAAAAAGGCTTTGTTCTTCTGTCTGATAAGGAGAATCACTGGTCCCCAGGAAATAAGGAGCTCTTGGGTGCGTGGCTATGTGTGTTGCTGAGTGGGGAGGGGGCATTTCTTGCCCCAAATGCAGAGTGATTGTCAGTTTCCACTCTGTTCCTTGCACCTGCCTGAGTGGAGGAGCTGGAACTGCCCCCACAGGGACCTGTATGTCGCAGCCAGGCCTGGGGGTAGGGGGCACGGCAGCTGGGCTTGGGCCCACGTCACTGCACATGACTACCTGTGAGCCAGCCTAGCACGTGGGATCTGTAGCTGGGCATGGAGCCCCTGCTTTGGGGTCCCAGAGCCCACCTGATGGAGTTGTGGATGTGACAGGGAGAAAGAAGGGGGATGGACTGCAGCCCCCAAAACCTGCCCCAAGGGCCTCTGAGTAGGAGAACCAGTGACCTCTGGACAACAGCTGCCCTGAGGGAGCCTCTGTGGCTCCTAAGGCCATGTGGATCCTAAGGTCGGACTCAGGTAGCCTCTGGAGAGGGACCGGGGACCCTTTGGGAGGGCTGCAGAGAACATCAGCCTGAGATTTTCTGCTTTCCCTGGCATCACTGCTACTAGCAAGGCAGTACAGCGAGGTGCTCGGGTACCCCATCCCCGAGGCCAGGCTGCCTCTTTCCCTTTCTACAGTGGGGCTTTGGATACATTTTAACCTGTTTCTGCATGTGCAAAATGAGAACAATAGTATCTTCCTTACGGGATTGTAGCAGAGTGAAAAGCTTAGGAAGATGTGTAGAGTATAGTAAGCCCTCAATAAACATCAATAGCGGTAGTGATTGTTATTATTTTTGCCTGTGGGAATTGTTTGGTATGGGAAGGGCACACTCTGTTTGGAATATATTGTTTCCCCTTAGTTTCAGGGACAACCACATTTTTTTGGTACAGGATGGAGGCTAGGAGCAAGCCTTGAAGTCCCAGGCCTCTTAGTTGTCACTTCCTTCCTTTTGGTCGCGGGTGGCAGTAAATAACCCTGGGGTAATAACTGCCAGGAATCGTGCCTGGAAACGAGCAAGCCCACTTCGGTAGGGCTCTGCAGAAATTTGGACAGCCCAGTGACATTAGTTTGGGTGACCTGGGCATCTGCTGCCCACCTTCTCCAAGTTCAAGTTCACACTCTGTTATGGGCAAATATGTGGTAGTTAGCCAAGCCCCTGCCCCGATGACACTCTTGCTGCCGTCTAGATTCTGCTCCGCCGGGGTGGCCTCCCCACTCCTCACTTTCTCTGCCCAGTGTTCAGTTGGGCTCTCCAGGGGAGGCAAGGGTGAGGAGATGATTTGCATAACATCTGAAGATAGAATTTTGGCAGCTTTTATCAGATGCCAGGGTTCTTGGGAAGGGTACAATGCTAAAAGGAAAAAACAAAAGGAAATATTCTGGGAATTCCCAGTTTGTTCTTGGCACCAGACAGGAATTCTAGTTCACTAAGAAGATTTTTCTCTGCATCCCCAACCCCTTCAGCCCATCCTCCACCTTTCTCTGAACACATTCCTGAACTTTGTGAATGCTTGGGGCTATTTTGAGTCTGGAGCGAGCCCTTGCGGGTCCTGGTGGCTCCCTTGGGTTTACCTCAGTAGAGAACCTTTACAAAGCAGGTGAGCTCAGTGTGTCTAAATCTTCTCTGGAGTGTGTTGACAGCCAGAACCCTCTGGGGACCAGGGCATGAGAGTTTCCATGACCTTGGCCTCGACATTTTTTCTCACCTGTATTCCTTGGCCTTGACTTTTTCAGAGAGAGGGAGACTCTGTCACCCAGGCTGGAGTGCGGTGGCAGGATCACAGCTCATGGCAGCTTTGACCTCCCATGCTCAAGTCAGCCTCTTGAGTCCTTGGGACCGCAGGTGGGCACCATCATGTCTGGATAATTTTTTATTTTTTGTACAGATGGGGGTCTCACTATGTTCCCCAGGCTGGTCTCAAACTCCTGGATGCAAGTGATCCTCCCGCCTCAGCCTCCCAAAGTGCTTGGAATACAGGTGTGGGCCATGGCGCCTAGCTGGCCTTGACTTCTGCTACCTAAAGTTATGCTGGGGAAGCCTGAGGGAATGCTATTTCTGTGGCTTTGTAGACTTCTTCTTTTATTTATTCATTCATCCATTCTTTTATGTATTTCACCCTAAAATAATCACATGAAAAATGTTTTGTGTGTATGTGTTTGCTCGTGTGCACAATTGCTTATGGGGAAGGTGTCTACAGCTTTCATGGGGTTGACAAAAGCATCCCTAACCCCAAAGAGTAAAAACCAACCAAACAAACAACCCACCTGTCCAGAGGGGCAAGAAGAGCAATTTAGCATTCGTTGAGGCCATTCTATGCCAGGTGCTATACTAAATTTTTGTGTTTTCTTGTTTTGAGGGGAGTGTAACTTTTCAAACTGAAGTAATACAAAGAAAAAATCACTGTAGGAAATTTGAAAAAATAATGAGAATAATATAGAAAAAATTAATCTGTAATCCAACCACACAAAGAGCTCAATAGCCATTGTGGATCTGTTATCTTCAAATCATCTTTCTATAAAACTGGACACTTTACACTTCTGCAACTCCCTGACATAGCTCTTATTCCTAAGTCATAGAAGATTGTGAGGCTGAAGCCACGCCCCTTGCACTGAAAGGCACACGGCCTTAGCTATCAAGGGTAGCTTTTACGGGGTGAAGAATACACTTAGACACAAGAGTAAGGCAAGTTCTAGGACTGAGGAATACAGGACTGAGGTTCACGAAGGAGCAGGAGGGAGTCTTGAAGGGACCTCTCCGCAAAGGCAATAATTCGACAGGTCTTGAAGAACCAGCCTGAGTTGTTTAATGGTTACAGAGCTTCAGGGGTTTTTTTTGTTTGTTTTTTTTTTTTTTGGAGACAGTCTCATCTGTTACCCAGGTTGAAGTGCAGTGGCACTATCTCCACTTACCACAACCTCTGCCTCCCGGGTTCAAGCAATTCTCCTGCCTCAGCCTCCCCAGTAGATGGGATTACAGGCATGTGCCACCATACTCAGCTGATTTTATATTTTTAGTAGAGATGGAGTTTCTCCCTGTGGGTCACACTGGTCTCAAACTCCCAACCTCAGGTGGTCCACTCACCTCGGCCTCCCAAAGTGCTGGGATTATAGGCGTGAGCCACTGCACCTGGCCAAAGTTTCAGTTTCACAGGCTGAAAAGAGTTCTGGATATGGATAGTGGTTTATTTCAAATAATGAAAGTGATTTCCAAACAAAGAAAGTTCTGGAGATGGAGTTGGTAGACGGGAAAGAGGGAATTACTGAGATACGGCTTGGGTATGGAGGGCCAATGGGGCAGGAATGGGCATTGCATCTTGTGAAAGCTTGATCCACCTTGAAACTGACACTGTTCTGCCACCATGTAGTAGCCGTGAATGCATTTTGGAATTTCTTTTACCGCTGTAATTCCCATTACATATTTATTGCTTCTCCTGGAGATATCAACTTTACATGGTATAAAATTGACTTTGGAATTTGCTCAGGAAGGAATTTGGCTTGCACTCCCTGTTTTTTGTTTTTTGTTTTTCCCAGTTATGTGATCGTTTTTAGCCCCACAAAGCTAGCTTTACCACTCTAAATAATACACTTATCCACTGCTGCGTGTGTTATCCAACTTCAGATGGTATCAGTGGACTTTCCCTTATGGAGGTTGAGAAGATCAGTGCGGCCACTCACCCTTCACCTCTCTTCTTCTCCCTCCACCCTAACTCCTGACGTCTGTCTACTGGATGCTCAGTTTTAGCCTGTCAGAGTTTATAATGTTTATATTCTGTTCTGTAACTGAAACTGAGATTTTTTTTAAAAATTGTGATAAAATATATGTAACATAAAATTTGCTACATTTGCTGTCTTAATCATTTTTTATTTTTAAGATGGAGTCTTGCTCTGTTGCCCAGGCCGGAGTGCAATGGTGCAATCTCAGTTCACTGCAACCTCCACCTCCTGGGTTCAAGTGATTCTCCTGCCTCAGCCTCCCGAGTATCTGGGATTACAGGCACATACCACCAAGCCCAGCTAATTTTTATATTCTTAGTAGAGATGGGGTTTCATGTTGGCCAGGCTGGTCTCGAACTCCTGATCTCAGGTGATCTGCCCACCCTGGCTTCCCAAAGTGCTGGGATTACAGGCATGAGCTACCATGCCCAGCCATCTTAACATATTTTAGATATACAGTTATGTTCATTTCAGTGTTCAGTGTTCAGTTTTCACATTGTTGTGCAGGCATTACCGCCATCCAGCTCCAGAACTCTTTTCACCTTGTAAAACAGAAACCCTATAACCATTAAACAATTCAGGCCAGGTCTAGTGACTCACACCTATAATTCAAGCACTTTGGGAGGCTGAGATGGGAGGCTGGAGTGCAGTAGTGGGATCACTGCTTACTGTAGTCTCCACCTTCTGAGCTCAAGTGATTCTTCCATCTCAGCCTCCTGAGTAGCTGGGACCATAGGCATGTACTTCCATGCCCGGCTAATTTCTGAGCCCAGGAGTTCAAGACCAGCCTGGGCAACTTGGGAGAACACCTCTCTCTCTCTCTCTCTCTCTCTCTCTCTCTCTCAAAAAAAAAAAAAAAAAGAAAGAAATCAGCCAGGTATGGTGGTGTATGCCTGTAATCCCGGCTATGCAGGAGGCTGAGATAGGAGGATCACTTGACCCAAGAGGAAGAGGCTGTAGTGAGCTATGATTACATCACCGCACTTCAGCCTGGGTGACAGAGCGAGACTCTGTCTCAAGAAAACAAACAAAAATACAAAAACCCCCCACAACACCCCATTTCAATTCTCCAAGTTCCTGGCCATCACTATTCTTTTTGTCAGTATGATTTTGACTACTCCAAGTATCTCATATAAGTGGAATCATACAGTTTTGTGTGTCTGTGTGACTGATTTATTTCACTTAGCATAATGCCCTCACAGTTCATCCATGTTGTAGCACATTGCAGAATTTCCTTCCTCTTTAGGCTGAAGAATATTTTGTTTATAGACATACCATATTCTGCTTATGCATTTATTCCTCAATAGATATTGAATTGCTTTACCTCTTGGCTATTGTGAAAAGCACTGCTACGAACATGACTGTACATCTGTCTCTTTGAGACTCTGCATTCAATCCTTTTGTGCGTATACCCAGAAGCAGAATTGCTGGATCATGGCAATTCTATTTTTAATTTTTTGAGGAACCATTATACTGCTTTCCATAGAAACTACATTGTTTATATTCTCACCAACAGTGCACAAAGGTTTCAATTTTCCCCCATCTTTGCCAACTCTTGTTAGTTTCTGGTTGTTGTTGTTGTTGTTTTTTTTTGATAGTTGCCATCTGATGAGTGTAAGCTGATATCTTGTTGTAGTTTTGATTTGCATTTTCCTAATGATGAAGGATGTTGCCATCTTTTCATCATTAGGGAAATGCAAATCAAAACTACTGTGCTTGTTGGCCATTTGTATATCTTCTTCGGTGAAATGTCTACTCAGGTCCTTTGCCCATTTTAAAATCAGGTTGTTTTATTGTTATTGAGTTGTAGGAGTTCTTTATGTATTCTGGATGTTAACCCTTTATCAATTACAGGATTTGAAAATATTTTCTCCCATTCTGCAGGTTACCTTTTCACTCTGTCGATTGTGTTGTTGGAGGTACAAAAGTTTTTATTTTTATGTAGTTCAGTTTATTTTTACCTTTGTTGCCTGAACTTTTAGTACCATATCCAAGAAATTATTGCCAAATTCAATATCATAAAGCTTTTCCCCTATGTGTTGTAAGAGTTTTATAATTTTAGGTCTTTAATCTATTTTGAGTTAATTTTTTATATGGTATATGGCAAAGATGCAATTTCTTGTGAAGATCCAGTTTTCTCAGCATTATTTGTTGAAAACAACCACCCTTTTCCCATTAAATGGTCTGGCATCTGTATTAGTCCATTTTCATACTGCTATAAAGAATACCTGAGACTGGGTAATTTATAAAGAAAAGAAGTTTAATTGACTCACAGTTCCACACGGCTGGGGAGGCCTCAAACAACTTTCAATCATGGTGGAAGGGGAGGCACGTCTTACATGGTGGCAGGTGAGAGAGAGTGTATGAAGGAGGAACTACTAAACACTTACAAAATTCACTCACTATCACTAGAATAGCATGGAGGAAACTGCCCCCACGATCCAATCACCTCCCACCAGGTCCCTCCTTTGACACATGGGGATTGTGGGGATTACAATTTGAGATGAAATTTGGATGGGGACACAGGACCAAACCATATCAGTACCCTTATTGAAAATTATTGACATATATGTGAAGGTTTATTTCTGGGCTCTCTATTCTAGTCCATTGGTCTATATGTCTGTCTTTATACTAATATCATTCTGTTTTGATTACTGTAGCTTTGTAGTAAGTTTCGAAATCAGGAAGCATGAGACCTCCAACTCTGTTCTTTTCAAAATTGTTTCAGCAGTTTGATGTCCCTCAAGATTCCATATGAATGAAATTAAGTTTTCTGTGCCTTGTCTATAGATTGACTCTAAAAAGTGAAAGCCAACAAGGCATTAACTAATTATTTTTCATTGTTGTGCCAAACAGTGTAATCAGACCTGTAGAGAGGTATACTTGTTTGTTAGGGTGGTCCTAATGAAGTACCACAAACCGAATGACTTTAACAAGAGAAATGAATTATTTCCCAGTTCTGTAGGCCAGAAGCCCAAGATCAAGATGTTGACAGGGTCATCCTTCTCTAGGGCAGGGACTAGGGGAGGATCAATTCCAGACTTCTCGCCCACCTTCGAGCTTTTGGCAGCATAAATCCAATCTTCACGTGACATTCTCCCTATGTGCACGTCTATGTCCAAACTTCCCCTTTTTATTAGGACACTAGTCCTGTTGAATTAGGGCCCACCCCGATGACCTTAATTAACTTAATGACCTCTGTGAAGAACCTGTCTCTAAATAAGGTCATATGCTGAGGTCCTGGGGATGAGGACTCCAACGTATCCTTTTTGGGGGACACGATTTAACCCATAATAAGAGGAAATATAATCCTATCTCACCAACTCTGTTCCATTTGATGGAAAATTTCCAAGTGTCAAAGGCAAATGGACACTCTTTCTTTACACTCCATCAAAATCATGTCATATTTTAGTTTGCTTCATACTTGAATAGAAGTGTTCTGGTTCAGATTGTAGTTTCTAATTACATTTCTTTTTCTTTTTCATAAGTAAACAGATAAAAAACTATTAAGTGTCACCTTACCAATAAGTTCATCCGTGTTCTGAATTATACCATGACGGCTAAATGCTGGACCCTGACAATTTAGGTTCAAATTTTGGGTCTACCCGTATCTATTTGGGCATGTCACTTAAACTCTATACTTCAGTTTCCCCATATTGTTAGTGGAGTAAGAATAGTATTTATTTCTCTGGGATATTGTGAGGAATCAAATGAGTATACAAGAAGATTTAGAGCAGTACCTGGCACATAACAAGCACTCTCAACAAATATTCACTATTTACTGTGGCATACTATTTGTTGAAATCAAGGTGCTTTCTCTTAAAAGAGATGTTCTTCTCAGTGTCCCATGAGTCTTTTTGTAGAGCAAACATTTCTGCCTTGTTCTTCTTGGAAAGTGTCTTAGCTATTTCTTTCTTTTCTTTTCTTTTTTGAGATAGAGTTTCACTCTGTTGTCCAGGCTGGAGTACAGTGGCGTGATCTCTCCTCACTACAACCTCAGCCTCCCTGATTCAAGCAATTCTCATGCTACAGCAAGTAGCTAGTATTACAGGCGTGCACCACAATGCCAGGCTAATTTTTTTGTACTTGTAGTAGAGATGGGATTTTACCTTGTTGCCCACGCTGGTCTCGAACTCCTGGGCTCAAGCAATACATCTGCCTTGGCCTCCCAAAGTGCTGGGATTACAGGCATAAACCACTACACCTGGCCAAGAGTGTTTTAGCTATTCTTGATATTTTACAGTTCCTTATAAAATCTGGAATTATCTTGTTAAGCTCTGTAAATGAAAAAGAGAGAGAGAGAGTTAGAGATACAGAGACAGAGTGAGAGATGTATACAGAGAGGGAGAGGGAAAGGAAAGAAGAAAGAAAACTCTGTAGAGACCTTTTATTTGGATTGTATTGAATCAACAAATTAATTTGGGAGGAATTGATTCCTTTATACTCTTGAGACTTGTAATTGATGAATGTGGTATACCTTTCCTCTTGCATGGCAAAAGGTATCTTGAAGCTAAACTGCAATGATAACCAATGTTTAGTTCCTGCATACCAAGGTGGTCTGCAGCCAGGTCTTAAAACAGTACCTGTAGCACAGATAACCCATCATAAGGATGGTTACCTGAACTTTCCAGTGGTCATGAGTTGCAGTAAGAAAGTCTGAGATATGACCTGCTGCACCTGTTTTACCATAAAAGCTTGCTATAGAAAAGGTATTTTTTGAAGGGTGGGTATGGGGATCCACTATCTAATGGCCACCAGAGACATCACTTCTGTTGTTAAGTCCTCATTAAATGTTTCTTCCTGAGAAACTGGATTTGTCAGCCTCTTTCTTTGGCTTCTCAGCCCCCTTGGCCTTTGGGTGTAGGTTTGCATAAACCTGCTCACCTCAAGCTTTTTTTTTTGAGATGGAATCTTGCTCTGTCACGCAAGCTGGAGTGCAATGGCACTATCTCAGCTCACTGCAACCTCCGCCTCCCAGGTTCAAGTGATTCTCCTGCCTCAGCCTCCTGAGTAGCTGGGATTACAGGCGTGCGCCACCACGCCCAGTTAATTTTTGTATTTTTAGTAGAGATGAGGTGTCACCACGTTGGTCAGGCTGGTCTCAAACTCCTGACCTCGTGATCTGCCTGCCTTGGCCTTCCACAGTGCTGGGATTACAGGCGTGAGCTACCGTGTCCAGCTGAGGACACTCTTAATGAGAATATTGTATGATTGTCTCATAGAGATCTTCTACATGCTTTGTTTGATTTACTGCTGGGAACCTGATTCTTTTTATTCGATTAGAAACAGCATAGTTTTAAAAAATAATTTTCAACCTTTGACATTATTTGATGCTTGTATATGCAAGTTCAATATACTTTTGTATTTTAAGTCAAAAAACAATTTATAGTCAGGTGTGGTAGCCCCTATCTGTAATCTCAGCACTTTGAGAGGCCAAGGTAGGAGGATCATTTGAGGCCAAGAGTTTGAGATCAGTCTGGGCAACATAGTGAGAGCCCCGTCTCTTAAAAAAAAAATTAACTAGTCAGCCTTGGTGGTATGTGCCTATAGTCCCAGCTACTTGGAAAGCTGAAGTGGGAAGGTGGCTTGAGCCTGGGAGGTCGAGGCAGCTGTGGGCTGTGGTCGCACCACTGCACTCCACCCGGGGTGACAGAGCAAGATCCTGTCTCCAAAAAAAGAAAACTTTAAATGCACAAAAATTATAAATAAACATTTTACTTGGGAATAATTTTAGATGTATAGAAAAGTTGCAAAGATGGTAGAGGGAGTTCCTGTACCGCCTTCGCTAATGTGAACATCTTATGTGGGCGGGCGCGGTGGCTCATGCTTGTAATCCCAGCACTTTGGGAGGCCGAGGCGGGTGGATCACAAGGTCAGGAGTTCAAGACCAGCCGGGCCAACACAGTGAAACCCTGTCTCTACTAAAAATACAAAAGTTAGCTGGGCGTGGTGGTAGGCACCTGCAATCCTAGCTACTTGGGAGGCTGAGGCAAGAGAATTGCTTGAACCCGGGAAGTGGAGGTCGCAGTGAGCCGAGATCGCACCACTGCACTCCAGCCTGGGTGACGAAGCCAGACTCCATCTCAAAAAAAAAAAAAAAATCTTATGTCACCACAGGTACATTTGTCAAAACTAACAGATCAATATCAGTACATTACTAACAGGTAAACTCCAGGCTGTATTTGGATTTCACCAGTTTTTCCACTAGTCTTTTTTGTTCTGTTCCAAATACCAATTCAGTATACCTCACTGCATTTTGTGTATTTTTATTTTTGAAAACAGCTACCTTGCTAAACCCTCTTATTAATTCTAATATTTTATCTATTGAATCTTTGGAAATTTCTTTGTATACCACAAGCAAATAATGATTTTGTTCTTTCCTTCCCAATCCTTGTATTTTAAATTTCTTTTTCCTGCTGTATTATATTACATAGGACTTCTAGTACCTTGATGAATAGAAATAATGATGGTTGGCATTCATATCTTATTCCTAATATCAAAGGAAAAGCTTTCAAAATTTCCTTAATCTGATGTTTTTGTAAGACTTTTGTAGAGACTCTTTATCAGATCATGGAAGTTCCCTTTTATTTTTAGTTTAAGAGGAAGCATTTTTAAAAATCAATGGCTATAACTTTTATCAAATATATGTATTTTCTGCATCTATTGAAATGATCATATGAATTTTCTGCTTTTATCTGTTTATGTAGTGTACTAACTCTAATAGATTTCCTCATGTTAAATTAAATTTACAATCCTGGAATAAATCCAACCTTATATCAGGTGATATTATCTTTCTTACATATTGCTGAACTCAGTTTGCTAATAAGTGTTTTAGAATTTTTTGCATGGATGTTCATATGTGAAATTGACCTATAATTTTTGATTTGATTTCAAAATAATACTGGCCTCATAAAATAAGCTGGGGCATGACTTTTGTGCCTCCATTCCTCCTCTGGAAAAGTTTTGGTAAAACTGGAATTATTTCTTCCTTAAACATTTCACTCTCATCAGTGTTTAAAGCAAAGGGACATAGCAATCCTGACATGAGTGTTTCACAACCATCTTTACTGCACTGTTTTTTCGCAGAGCCTCGAAGCATCTCCTCATGGATTACACTAGCCGTTTACAGTAATGAGGAGCACACTCCTCAGTAATGAGGAGTGAACAAGCGATATAGCTTGTTCACTCTGGGCTCTGTAATGCTGGAAGCAATGGGAATACCATAACTGATCATACCGGTCCTTCCTTA
The DNA here is from genome assembly GCA_004027715.1 of Plecturocebus donacophilus. Lineage (NCBI taxonomy): Eukaryota > Metazoa > Chordata > Mammalia > Primates > Pitheciidae > Plecturocebus > Plecturocebus donacophilus. Next base: position 711 of record PVKP010045577.1, on the reverse strand, counting down.
AGCCTGGTGGATAACTAGTTTTCGTAAGCTTGCAGGATATGTGATGGGAGGATACCCCCATGTGCTTGCATTTTTTGGGGGAAGGAGAAGACAGGGGATTATAGAAAGCCAAGGTATAGGGTCCCTAAAACCAGGGCAGCAGCTAAATTCCCATTCCCTCCAAAGCTCTTAGTGGAAGGATTGGCTGGGAGCAGGATCAGCATAGTGTGGATGTGAGAAGGAGCTCTCCTTGTCCTCCAGTTCCAGGGATCTCTCTCTATCCCTCCCTTCTCCCCACTGGCTCAGACATTCTCAACACCTTCAGTGATGGGGAAATCTCTACAATTATTTTTTTGGGAGAACAGGATGTGACACTTCCCCTGGTACTCTAGGGAAGCTGTCCAGGGCACATTCCAGGAAAGGAAGTCGGAGAGGGTTTCCTTTCCCTTTTCTTCCACTGAGCCCTGGGGATATTGGCCTCGAGGCTGTGCTGACAGAGAAGCAGAAGGAGATAACCTCTGGCCACAGTAGATTCTTCAGCTAAAAGTTCTCCAAAGTTTGGTCTCTGGACTCCTTTACACTCTTAAAAATTATTGAGGACCCCAAAGAACTTTTGTTTGTGTAGGTCCTATCTGTTGAAATTTACCATACTAGACAATAAAACTGCAAAATTAAAAGCATTACAAATGCATTTAAGATAGCAATAATTAACGCATTGCTTTAATATAATTT
>PVKP010045576.1:0-16056 GCA_004027715.1 Plecturocebus donacophilus | reverse complement strand
AAAAAAAAAAAAAAGAAAAGAATTTTCAACCCAGAATTTCATATACAGCCAAACGAAGCCTCATAAGCAAAGGAGAAATAAAATCCTTTACAGACAAGAAATGGTGAGAGATTTTGTCACCACCAGGCCTTCTTTGCAAGAGCTCCTGAAGGAAGCACTAAACACGGAAAGGAAAAACAAGTACCAGCCACTGCAAAAATACCATTGTAAAGACCATTGACACTATAAAGAAACTGCATCAACTAACAGGCAAAATAACCAGTTAGCATCATAATGACAGGATCAAATTCACACATAACAATATTAACACCAAATATAAATGGGCTAAATGCCCCAATTAAGACACAGATTGGCAAACAAGATGAAGAGTCAAGACCCATCAGTGTGCTGTATTCACACTTTACGTGCAAAGACACACATAAACACTCAAAATAAAAGGATGGAGGAATATTTACCAAGCAAATGGGAAGCAAAAAAAAGAAGGAGTTGCAATCCTAGTCTCTGATAAAACAGACTTTAAACCAACAAAGATCAAAAGAGACAAAGAAGAGCATTATATAATGGTAAAGGGATCAATGCAACAAGAAGACCTAACTGTCCTAAATATATATGCACCCAATGCAGGAGCACCCAGATTCATAAAGCAAGGTCATAAAGACCTACAAAGAGACATAGACTCCCACACGATAACAGTGGGAGACTTTAAGACCCCACTGTCAATATTAGACAGATCAATGAGACAGAAAATTAACAAGGATATCCAGGACTTGAACTCAGATCTGGACCAAGTGGACCTAATAGACATCTACAGAACTCTCCACCCCAAATCAACAGAATATACATTCTTCTAAGCACCACACTGCACTTATTCTAAAACTGACCACATAACTGGAAGTAAAACACTCCTCAGAAAATGCAAAAGAATGGAAATCATAACAACCAGTCTCTCAGACCACAGTGCAATCAAATTAGAACTCAGGATTAAGAAACTCACTCAAAACCGCACAGCTATATGGAAACTGAACAAGCTGCTCCTGAATGACTACTGGGTAAATAATGAAATTAAGGCAGAAATAAGTAAGTTCTTTGAAACCTATAAGAACAAAGACACAACATATGAGAATCTCTGGGACACATTTAAAGCAGTATCTAGAGGGAAATTTATGGCAGTAAATGCCCACAAAAGAAAGCAAGAAAGATCTAAAATCAACACACTAACATCACATGTAAAAGAACTAGAGAAGCAAGAGCAAACAAATTCAAAAGCTAGAAGAAGACAAGAAATAACTAATTAGAGCAGAACTGAAGGAGATAGAGACATGAAAACCCCTTCAAAAAATCAATGATTCCAGAAGTTGTTGTTGTTGTTTTTTTAAAAAAGATCAACAAAATAGGTAAGTGTGCTAGCCAGACTAATAAAGAAGAAAAGAGAGAAGAATCAAAGAGACACAACGAAAATTATAAAGGGGAGATCACCACTGATCCCACAGAAATACAAACTACCATCAGAGAATACTATAAACAATTCTATGCAAATAAACTAGAAAATCTAGAAGAAATGGATAAATTCCTGGACACATACACCCTCCCAAGTCTAAACCAGGAAGAAGTTGAATCCCTGAATAGACCAATAACAAGTTCTGAAATTGAGGTATACCAACGAAAAAAGTCCAGGGCCAGATGAGTTCACAGCTGAATTCCACCAGAGGTACAAAGAGGAGCTGACACCATTCCTTCTGAAAGTATTGAAAACGAAAGAAAAAGAGGGACTCCTCCCTAGCTCATTTTATGAAGCCAGCATCATCCTGATACCAAAACCAGGAAGACACACAACAACAACAAAAAAGAAAAGTTTAGGCCAATACCCATGATGAACATTGATGCAAAAATCCTTAACAAAATACTGGCAAACTGAATCCAGCAGCACATCAAAAAGCTTCATCATGATCAAGTTGGCTTGATCCCTGGGATGCAAGACTGGTTCAACATATGCGAATCAATAAATGTAATCCATCAAATCAATATAACCATGAAAAAAATCATATGATTATCTCAATAGATGCAGAAAAGGCCTTCGACAAAATTCAACAGCGCTTCATGCTAAAAACTCTTGATAAACTCGGTATCAATGGAACATATCTCAAAATAATAAGCGCTATTTATGACAAACCCACAGCCAATACCATACTGAATGGTCAAAACTGAAAGTACTTCCTTTGAAAACTGGCACAAGAAAAGGATGCCCTCTCTCACCACTTCTATTAAACACAGTATTGGAAGTTCTGGCCAGAGCAATCAGGAAAGAGAAAAAAATAACAGATATTCGAATAGAAAGAGAGGAAATCAAATTGTCTCTGTTTGCAGATGACATAACTCTATACTTTGAAAACCCCATCATCTCAGCCCAAAACCTTCTTAAGCTGATAAGCAACTTCAGCAAAGCCTCAGGATACAAAATCAATGTGCAAAAGTCGCAAGCATTCCTATACACCAATAACAGACAAACAGCCAAATCATGAGTGAACTCCCACTCACAATTGCTACCAAGAGAATAAAATACCTAGGAATACAACTTATAAGGGAAGTGAAGAATCTCTTCAAGGAGAACTACAAACCACTGCTCAAGGAAACAAGAGAGGACACAAACAGATGGAAAAACATTCCATGCTCATGGATAGGAAGAATCAATATCATGAAAACGGCCATACTGCCCAGAGTAATTTATAGATTCAATGCTTTCCCCATCAAGCTGCCATTGACTTTCTTCATAGAATTAGAAAAAACTACTTTAAATTTTATATGTAACCAAAAAAGAGCCAGTATAGCCAAGACAATCCTAAGCAAAAAGGACAAAGCTGGAGGCACCACGCTACCTGACTTCAAACTATACTACAAGTCTGTAGTAATCAAAACAGCACAGTACCAGTACCAAAACAGATTTTATATATATATATATATATATATATAGATCAATAGATATAGATATAGATATAAATGGAACAGAACAAAGGCCTCAGAAATAACACCACACATCTACAACCATCTGATCTTTGACAAACCTGACAAAAACAAGCAATGGGGAAAGGATTCTCTATTTAATAAATGGTGTTTGAAAAACTGGCTAGCCACATGCAGAAAACTGAAACTGGACCCCTTCCTTACACCTTATACAAAAATTAACTCAAGATGGATTAAAGACTTAGATGTAAAACCTAAAACCATAAAAACCCTGGAAGAAAACCTAGGCAATACCATTCAGGACATAGACATGGATAAAGTCTTCATGACTAAAACACCAAAAGCAATGTCAACAAAAGCCAAAATTGACAAATAGGATCTAATTTAACTAAAGAGCACAGCAAAAGTAACTATCATCAGAGTGCACAGGCAATCTATAGAATGGGAGAAAAATTTTGCAATTTATCCATCCAACAAAGGGCTAATATCCAGAATCTACAAAAAATTTAAACAAATTTATAAGAAAAAAAAAACATCAAAACGTGGGCAAAGGATATGAACAGACGCTTCTCAAAGGAGGCATTTATGCAGCCAACAAACATATGAAAAAATGCTCATCATCACTGGTCATTAGAGAAATGTATATCAAAACCGCAATGAGATACCATCTCATGCCAGTTAGAATGGCAATTGTTAAAAAGTCAAGAAACAACAGATGCTGGAGAGGATGTGGAGAAATAGGAATGCTTTTATGCTGTTGGTGGGAATGTAAAGTGTTCAACTATTGTAGAAGACAGTGTGGTGATTCCTCAAGGATCTAGAACCAGAAATGCCATTTGACCCAATAATCCCATTACTGGGTATATACCCAAAGGATTATAAATCATTCTACTATAAAGGCATATGCACACATATGTTTGCTGCAGCACTATTCACAATAGCAAAGACTTGGAACCAACCCAAATGCCCATCAATGATAGACTGGAAAAAGAAAATGTGGCACATACACACCATGGAATACTATGCAGCCATAAAAAAGGATGACTTCATGTCCTTTGCAGTACATGGATGAAGCTGGAAACCATCATTCTCACCAAACTAACACAAAAACAGAAAACAAACACCACAGTGTCTCACTCATAAGTGAGAGTTGAACAATGAGAACACATGGACACAGAAAGGAGAACATCACACATCAGAGCCTGTCGGGGGCTGGGGGATTAAGGGAGGGATAGCATTAGGAGAAATATTTAATGTACATGATGGGTTCATGGGTGCAGCAAACCACCATGGCATGTGTATACCTATGTAACAAATCTACACGTTCTGCACATGTACCCCAGAACTTGAAGTATAATAATGATAATAAAAGAAATAAATCAGAAGAAAGAAAAAAAAAAAAAAAAAAAAAAAAGTAAAATTAAAAAAAGATAAAACCCACTTGTAACTGCTGCTAATTGGAGTATATATATTAGGGCAACTTGGATCTACACTCCCAGGTTGTAATCCCCAAGGTTGGCCCAAAGGAACTCTCTGCTTACATTAGGTCTGCTTCAGTTTCTTCCTTGTAGGTCGACAGCTTAATGTTTGAAAGCAATGAGAAGTTCAGAAATAGTAATATCAGGCCTGGACACAGTGGCTCATACCTGTAATCCCAGCACCTTGGGAGGGTGAGGTAAGCAGATCGCCTGAGGTCAGGAGTTCAAGACCAGCCTGGCCAACATGGTGAAACCTGGTCTCTACTAAAAAAATAGAAAAATTAGCTGGGCGTGGTGGCAGGAGCCTGTAATCCCAACTACTCGGGAGGCCGAGGCAGATGAATTGCTTGAATCGCGGGAAGTGGAGGTTGCAGTGAGCCAAGATCACACCACTGCATTTCGGCCTGGGTGACAAGAGTGAAACTCTGTCAAGAAAAGGGAAGGAAGGAAGGAAGGAAGACGGGAAGGAGGGAGGGAGGGAAGGCAGGGAGGGAGGGAAGGAGGGAGGGAGGGAAGGAAGGAAGGAGGGAGGGAAGGAGAGAGGGAAAGAAGGAAGGAAGGAAAGAAAGTAGGGAGGGAGGGAGGGAAGGAAAGGAAGGAAGGAAGGAAAGGAAAGGAAGAAATAGTAATATCAGCATTAAGAATTAAGAGAACCTCATAGTTCAGACTGGTTCTCCTTTGTCCCTCCTTGTGGGGTATAACCCATTTTGTTGATAAAATGTTGGTGACTTACAGAAATTGAAAATACAACAACCAAAAGTAAATCACACCCAGATATCAGAATTTAAACCCTCAGTAGCCTGAGCTGCTTGCCAGATACCTTTCCATGGAGCAGATGGATTTAACTCCATCGTCTCACCTGCCTCCTTTTCTCCTGAATTCTTCTCTTTCTCAAATCTTCCCACTTTTACTCCCCACTATTTCATTCATTAATGATTTTCCAAAAACATTCTCCTAATTTACCTCTGAAAACAACAAGAGATAACACTTGGTCTGTGTTATCAGTGTACTATTCCCCCCTTCTATATCATTATTGCTGTCCCAGCTTCAAAAGTGAAACTTTATTGCCCTCTAGGTTTCTTTTCTGACTCTCCTCTTGTTCCTTGGCTATTCATGGAGGTTCATTTCCCTACTGTAACTTACTGCCAGAGAGCAGACACATTAAATCCAAGGGACCTTGGACAGCCACGTGTAAGTCAGGACATTGGCTTCATTGCAAGAACAGTATCTACTGACTCTTGTTCCACAATTCAGAGATGTCAGGAGCCAGTGTTTGGAGTTATAACATTACAAGCAAATAATCTTCACCACATTTCCAAATGGATATAGAGTCAGCTTTCAAAAATACTTACCAAGACTACTGAATCCTGCTACTAAAGTGGCTTTCAAATAACAATGTAATTTACATTTGGAATAACGAGTTAAATACAAAAGAGACAAATACAGCTGAAATGACAAGGACCAGACTACTTCACCAAAGCACAGTTTTCTATGTCCTGGTCTCGCTTCTGCATCTGTTCTATCGTGTTCTCCCACTGTTTAATGAGTTCTTGTCTTTCTTTATGAATCTTACGAAAATCTTGTGCTGCTTTATCCAGTTCTAACTGTCAAACAGAGAGCAAACAACATTTCTGTGAATTCAAGTGGCTTTGCAAACATCACCTTGAAAATTAGGAAATAAAAATCTTCCTTAAACTTACCTGTGCACTTATAGTCTCTGTAAGTTCATTGTCAAGTATCTTTCTTTTCTGATTACGTTCCAAAGTTAGTCTCTCTAATTGCAGAGTCAGTGCCTATGATGTGATTACATACAAAGATATTTATAATTCTCATTCAATTATTAGTAGATCTAACATTAAATAGTATTACACTATAAATATATATTTAATATCTAAAACAACTATGAAATAATAAATATCTTATCTTTTAACCCCCAAAAACTAATCGAATGTATTTGCCTACAGCAGCATAAAAACCTCAATTATTTCTAAAATGACTTTTAATATTTTTAAAGTAAATTATTTAAAAAAAAGATTAAGTTAAAACTTGCTATTTGAAAGTTTTAAGATAATGGATTTGTTATTAAATCTACTAGAAAATAACATGTTTCATAACACTAACTTTATTAGTATCACCAGATATAAGTAGATTTTAAGTGATTCTTTTAATCAACAGCAACACGGTCTCAAATCAGCAAAAACTACATGTAATATTCAAACTACATTTTAGGCAAAATAGCCAAAATATATTAAAATAGTTCAGTAGAAAACTTTCTGTCCTGAAACGCTTTTGAGCATCCTTATAAATCAGGATACTTTTAACCTGTGGTCCATGGATTCTCAAATAATCTGAGGGAATCAGAGAATCTGTAAAACAGTCGGCAGTATTTTATGGGTATTTGAATATAGTCATTTTTTCTACAGAGAAGACATTTGGCTTTATTAGTTTCTCCAAGAAGCTTCTGACTCAGAAGTTTAAGAACTACTGCCTTAAAAATCATAAGCACAACTTTAGGTAAACAGGTTGACATACTACAGATTTAGAGAAAACCTAACAGTTACAGTTTGTAATTTCTCACCCTGATTTTATTATCATCTTGTTGTGCATACTTCTGAAGCGTGAGCGCGTCACTATCTCTATGAGCTGATTCTTCCAGCCAGGCCTCCAGGGCTTGCTGGTCCCAGTTCATCTGGCATTTCAAACCATCCAGTTTTTGAGTGGCTTTAAATATGCCATTCTAATTTCCAAACAGAGAGAGAGAAGGGGAGATTACAAATCATTATTTACTATACAAACTGAAATAAAACATATAGTTATATACTATAGAGCATAATTTAAAAAGAAGAAATCCTGTCCCTGCCCTTCCAGATGTTTATGTCATATTTTAATTAGATAACTATTATACTTACATCTTAATTCTTTCATTGAAAAACAGAGGAGAAATGACTATACAAAGTCAAGAACAGTAGTTGAGCCAGAGGTTGCTTTAAAAGGCTTTAGGTTTTAAAGTAGCTTCCTTCACAGCAACTGCATTCATCATTCCACCAAAGCCATCCCACATATATATGCAATCAAAGTTAAAATAATATGTTTGGTATGCTAACTCAAATCCAAGACAAGTGTCCCAGAGCCCCATTTCCAATCATATCGTTTGCCCCTAAGAAGACTCTTAGAGACAAATTTTAGAAGCACTTCTAACTGAAGTAAATATAGTAAAAGAGATAAAAACATTTCTGTACGTGTAGTCATTTAAAAAATCTAGACTCATAAAGAAACAGAGAATACTACATAAACAAATTAGTATGTAATTATATACAAATATTACATCATAGAATATGTATGTGTATGTATACATATGTATGTATTTGATATGTAAAGAGAAGAATTAGAATTTGGAAAGAGGTCCCAAATCAATTAACTATAAACTAAAGAAAAGAGAGCAATAAGTTAAAATAGTTTAATGTTGGAGTCACAAAACTGATAAATCAATATGAAAGGTCAACATTTTAAATGAAATTCAAAACTAAAAGTGATTTTTTTAAATGTGGCTGTTAAAAATATAACACATATAAACCATGGCTAGTATTTTACAACAGGTATGAAGCATGACACTTTGCATACAGTAAGTCTCAATAAGTAGCTGGTGAATGAATATGGGAAAACTGTAATATTCTATTATTGTTTCATTCAAACGACAGCTCCATGTGCCTTTCATTGTCCAAAACATATGTAAGTAAACACTAGGAAACTAATGTATGCTTTCCCACACAGGAAAAAAAAAAAAAAAAAGTCAATGCTCATTTGGTGAAGAGGAATAAGCAGAAGAATTTTGAGTAATTTAAGTAACAGAATTTTAAGTAATGTTTCAACATATACTTCTTTGTCAGTTTTCTTTTCCAGTATTGAAGCCATCTCATTTTCCAGACGTTGAATTTCTTCTTTCACTCGTCCTAGTTCTCTTTGAGCAATGGCCTTAAAATGTTCTTCACTTTCAGTCTCACGCTCCCTTGCTTTGCAAAAAGACTACAGAGTAACAGACAAGATAAAAAGGCTTTTAAAATTTCATAAATTTTTAATTATTTATAATAATCCATTAGATTAAAACAAAATAAATTGCTTACATTAAGTATTATTAATTCCACTACTCTAAAACCTTCATTACATTAGACTGTGCTGCTCACTAGTTGTAAGAAAGTCAAACTGTGCTAGGAGAAAATACTGTCAATAGTTTTCAGATACTATGTTGATCTAGGAAAACGAAAGAAAACCAAAGTTTTGGTTACACTTAAAACTTATTATCTACAAATAAGAAATATCAATTAACAAATAATTAAGAAATGAGATATTTTACATGAATTGATCACATATGCCAATTAACAGCTCGCATTTCAATTAACAGTATTTTAAAAATAATTATTTAAACATCAATGGTTGTAAATATTCCCTAGAATATATTAGCATATAATCATGCTTTCGTGTTCAGTGTTATGTGCTAAAAGAGTGTGTGTTAACTAATTTTAAAGTGCTTCAAGGTTATCACTTAGTATGAATTTTACAGTACTAAAGCTACCATTGTTGGAGGTTTACTATTCTTTTGTCTCTATTACTCTATTTATTTGAGGTTTGATGATAATAAGATATAACCACAGAGTCTCTGCCTCTCAAATCCCCAGCTCAGTAGTTTAATAACTTAAGGAAAAGTGTCATTCCAAATAGTTTATCAGTTACTCAACACATTGAGATTCAAGGATTCTGAGTTTGTTTTTAAGTTTATTAAATTTGTAAATTACTAATAGGACTTGTAAGCAATGAAATGCTTACTTGTCTACATATATTTATTATAAATTGCTTTTTAAAATATGGCACTGTTTATTTTTTGAAACTGCATACTATTTCTCAGACAGTAGATGCACTTAAAAAAGAAAAAAACAAACTAGCTTGAGATAGAAGTTGGAAAACTTTCCAATGCTGTTTGCTGAGCTGCCTGGTTTGCTGGGCATCATTAGGGAGTGAGTTTCTATACTTGGACAGATTATTTATAAAACAGAAGCTTATTTAATCACTCCAAGTTTTAACTTTCATTATATTTATGCTAACATTTCTAAGATGCCTTATGTTTTCCAGTTATCTAAATAAAGTCTCTTAAGTATAATTTAATTTTTTAATCTCAGGATTATTATTACAAATTTCAATTCTTGAATTATGCTAAAATGCTTATATGTGTAGACTACTGGCCTCCTCTCAAAATGGCCCTAGTGAGTTGTGCTGAAAAACTAAAAAGGAGACAGAAATTTTATTATGTATGATATTAGCTCTGTTTTTGCTTATAGCCATTATTTCTTACCACCATCACTGTACCCTGCTCAAATAACCTGCTGTCTAATACAGATGGTTTGAATAATGATTTCTTCTTTCATATAGATTGATTTTTTGTTTAAAATTGGAGTAGTTAGTTCCTGTAAGCCTTTTTCTACCTACTTTCATGTTCAAGGCTTTGTCCACAATAGTTTAATTATATTAAAGATTCCTATTATAACTGTAAAAATCACAGACGTAAATGCACTGTGAGATGTTCCATGACTACACATAACATAATCAATGTAAATTTCAGTTACTGTACCTGTGTAATTGAGAGCTCTTGTTTAACATTTTTGAAGTGAGAAGCCATAGAATTAATTCGCTCCTCATACTCATGTAACTTATCTTGCAAGCTTGCTCTTTCATTCTTCAGCTTTGACAACTGTAAATAATAAATGCTACAATTAACCAAAGTCCTATTAAGTTTTACCATACGCGGGACCCAAAGTCAAAGAAAATTAAACTTTCATTTACTTTGTATCTTAGTCAATTTGGGCTGCTATCACAAAAATATCATAGACTAGGTAGCTTAAACAAAATTTAATTTGATTCATGAGAAATTCCTCACAGTTCTGAAGGCTAGGAAGTCCAAGATCATGGTGCCAACTAATGTTTTTACTGGTGAGGACTCTCTTTCTGATTTGCAGACAGATGCCTTCTTGATGTGTCTTCACATGGCAGAGAAAGAGATCATTTCTCTCTTGTCTCTTCTTAAAAGGGCACCAACACCATTCCTGAGGGTTCTAACTCTATGACCTATTTGCTTCTCAAAGACTTCACCTCCAAATACCATCACATTGAGCACTGAGACCACCATATGAATTCTGGGAGGACATAAACAATCAGAACAGAGCACTTTGTTTCTTTAAATGTCCACATGAACTTCTAAAATCTACTAATTATTGAAATAGTAAAAAAATAGTGTCATTTGGCAATGACAGTGAAAAAATTATCACCATATTACACGGAATAGAAATCTCTCCTAGATTTACTTTCCATCTTAATGATTGAATTAAAAAAGCATTTAAGGCTATATGTTTTCATTAAATAAAATGTTTGCTGTTTCCCATGGATCTGGGCATGAAGCCATCCCTTTTTATTGTTTTCTAAAAGGTAATTTTACCTTTTCAATTTCTTTTTTATATAAGGGCCACCCAAGAATATTTCTCAGAAACATGCCTAAGTATTTAATATGGAAGATCATTTTAAATTATTTAATAACAAATAATTTTTTAAAATAATTTTTAAATATTATAAATTCTATTGGCTTATTATCACATAATGTGATCTATAAAATGTCTGTCTGTACAGCATTTTAGGGATTACAATTTTTTAATGTTGGTAAAATGTTTAACATTAAATTTTCCATTTTAACCATTGCTATGTCAAAGTTCAGTGGCATTAAGTACATTCACATTGTTATACAACCATCACCACCAATCCACCTACAGAACGTTTTCATCTTCCCTGAACCTCTATACACATAAGTACTAACTCCCCATTCCCCGCTCCTCTCAGCCCCTGCCAACCACCATTCTACTTTCCATCTTTATGAATTTGGCTACCCTACATACCTCATATAAGTGCAATCATGCAATATTTGGCCTTTTGTTTCTGGCTTATTCACTTAGCATAATGCTTTCAAGTTTCACTGTTCACTTTTAATGCGTTAAGATTTTGGTTTTGGTCTAGTACATGATCCACTCTTGTAAATGTTTTATGGGCATGTTTTAAGGTGTATATTCTCTATTCAAGAGATAGATGTATCTGTGTGTTTGTTTTTATTATCACATCCCTCGTATCCTTATTTTTGTCTAGTAGAGTTGTCAAATTCTGAGGCACTCATTAATGAAACAGGTCACTGTAACTGTACTTTTGTCAAAGTCTACTTGCATTTATAACAGCTCTTGCATTTATGTAATTAGCTGTTGTGTTTGGTGCATACGGCTTTATGACTTTTATTTCCTTCATTCATTATGCCATTTATAATTGCATAATGTCCCCAGAGCAAACTTCTGACTTTTGAATGAAAGCATAATAATTAACTCTCCCCAAGTTGAAAAGCCCTTCTGCATAGAATTACCAAAAAACATTTTATAGCTTCTTTCTTAACTATACAGGGGCATGTAGCAATCACCAGATATTTATTGAAAATTTACATCATGTGAAGGATGCCAAAATAAACAAACAAGATCCCAGAAGTAACAGATAATTCAGGACAAAAAAGACAAGAACTAAACACATACACATTACATACACACACACACACACACGTGCGCACACACATACACAATCAGATTGGAGAAAATATTTACCCCTAAAAGGCAGCCATGGTGCTAAAAAAAAGCAACAAAGAAAGAACTTGAAGATACAGTTCATCAATTTAGTTCCCAAATAAAACATGCAATAGAAAGATAAAACCCTAAATACTCTCAGAGATTTTTTTTTAAAGGTAAACTACAAAGAAACAGAAATCACACTAATAGCAGATTATTCACTGAAACACAGCTGTAAGATAATTGATACATTCCAAACTTGGAAGTAAAATTATTTTCAAGTTAGAGTCTTCTACCCAGCCAAACCATCAAATGTGAGTATAAATAACCATATTTTCAGAGATTCAAAGATTCAGAGTGTTTATGTCTCATACAGCCTTCTCATGGAGACACAAGACACTATTCTATCACAATAAGGGAATAACACAGTCTTCATTGTATTGCCCTTCACTTTATTGTGCTTCTCCAATAGCACATTTTTAAGAGTGCAGGTTTGCGGCAACTCTGTGTCTAGCAAGTCTATCAGCACAATTTTCCCAGCAGCAGGTGCTTATTTTGTGTCTCTGTGTCCCATTTTGGTACTTCTTACAACATGTAAAACTTTTTCATTATTATTATATCTGTTGCAGTTATCAGTGATCACTGATCTCTGATGTTACTGTTGTAATTGTTTGGGGTGCCACAAACTGTGCCCCATAAGGCAATGAACTTAACCAAAAAATGTTGTGTGTGTTCTAACTGCGCCGCTGATCCGGCATGACCTCATCTCTCCCCTCTTTTTGGACCTCTCTATTCCTTGAAACACAATATTGAGATTAGGACGATTAATAAGCTTACAATGGCCTCTATGTGTAAAAATCGAAAGCTAGAAATGACGGAGGCCAAAAGTTGACACAGGCCCAAAACTAGGCCTCCTGCATTAAACAATTAACCAACTTGTGAATACGAAGGAAATGTTCTTGAAGGAAATTAAGAGTGCTACTCCCTTGAACACACAAATGATAAGAAAGCAAAATAGCCTTATTGCTGATCTAGAGAAAGTGAGGTAGTAGGTGGGTCTAGACTCCAGAGGCAAGACTCAGACGCTAGACCAAATTGAGGACTAGCTAAAACAGAGAGGAGGCAGAAGCCGTTTTTATGAGACGTGCTCACCAGTACTCCATGTCAGTTCACCTTTGCCATGAGCAACACCCAGAAGTTATTACCCCTTTGGGCCGGGCACAGTAGCTCACGCCTGTAATCCCAGCATGTTGGGAGGCTGAGGCAGGTAGATCACTTGACGCCAGGAGTTCAAGACTAGCCTTGCCAATGTGGCAAAACCCATCTCTACTAAAAATACAAAAATTAGCCGGGCATGGTGGCGCACAACTGCAGCCCTAGCTGCTCGGGAGGCTGAGGTCGGAGGATCACTTGAGCCTGAAAGGCAGAGGCTGCAGGGAGTTGAGATCCTGGTACTGCACTCCAGCCTGAGCAATCAAATGAGACCCTGTCTCAAAAATCAAAACAAACGAGAAAAACAGGGAGTCTTCCAGACCTGGGGTCTTCAGATGGGCTGCTCTCTCTTCCCAGAACATTTTCCTTCCCTAATGGCTAGTTCTTTATCATTCTTCAGGGCCTCATACTCTTCAGTTTGTATATAAGTTTAGAGAGGCCTTCCCTGCCCATTGAATTCAATACAGCTTTTTCCAGTTATTTTCTCTCATGGCAACCTTTCACATTTAGTAATTACCTACAAACAACTTACCACAATTAGTAATTATGTTTTTATTTGCTTATTTTCTATCTTTGCTACTAGATTATAAGATGCATGACAACAGGAAACATATGCATTTTGAAAAATGTTTTGCTTAAGCTTAGTGGCAAGAGGCATATGCATTTTGTTCACAGTATATTCAGAATCTAGAGTAATGCCTGGAACACAATAGTGCTCACTAAAAATCCATAGAGAGAACAGATATGACAAGGGAATGACAAAGGTTTTACATTTGTGTGTAGTTATACCTGTCGGTCTTTTCTTTGGTGATTTTTGTTTTGTGCTACACTGAGGAAGACCTTTCCCAGATTATTTTTAAAGTATTACTGGGTATATATCTAAAGGATTATAAATCATTCTATTATAAAGACACATGCACACGTATGTTCACTGCGGCACTATTTACAATAGCAAAGACCTGGAAACAACCCAAATGCCCATCGATGATAGGCTGGACAAGGAAAATGTGGCACATATACACCATGGAATTCTATGCAACCATAAAAAATGATGAGTTCGTGTCCTTTGTAGGGACATGGATGAATCTGGAAACCATCATTCTCAGCAAACTGACACAAGAACAGAAAATCAAACACCGCATGTTCTCACTCATAGGCAGGTGTTGAACAATGAGAACACATGGACACAGGGAGGGGAGCATCACACACTGGGGTCTGCTGGGGGGAATAGGGGAGGAACAGCAGGGGGCAGGGAGGTTGGGGAAGCATAACATGGGGAGAAATGCCAGATATAGGTGACGGTGGGATGGAGGCAGCAAACCACATTGCCATGTATGTACCTATGCAACAATCCTGCATGTTCTGCACATGTATCCCAGAACCTAAAGTGCAATTTTATATATATACATTAAGGTGAAAAATATATACGTATATATTTTTTAAAAAGTCTCCAGACTGGGTGCAGTGGCTTATGCCTGTAATCCCAGCACTTTGGGAGGCCAAGGCGGGTGGATCACGAGGTCAGGAGATAGAGACCATCCTGGTTGACAAGGTGAAACCCTGTCTCTACTAAAAATACAAAAATCAGCCAGGCATGGTGGCACACACCTGTAGTCCCCACACCTGTAGTCCCAGCCACTCGGGAGGCTGAGGCAGGAGAATCCCTTGAACCTGGGAAGTGGAGGTTGCACTCCAGCCTGGGTGACAGAGTGAGATTCCATCTCAAAAAAAACCAAAAAACAAAAAGGTCTCCAGTAATTTCACATAGTACTTTTATACATACTCTACAGCAAAATTTGTAACACACATAAAATGTATGTTTATGTGTGAGAGGAAGGAGATCCATAATTTTTTTTTTCAAAACAAATAGTAATAGACGACTGATTAGTTTATCTCTCTCCTTTGGTTGGAAATGCATCCTTTTTATATTAAATTCTCATATATGCAAAGATTTGCTTCTAGATGTATCATGTTTAACTGATTTATTTATTGTTACAAAAGTGCCACACTGTTTTAAGTAGCATGGCTTTTTAGTATGGTAGGGCAAAATGCACTATCACCACCATCACAACTATTCTGTCTAGTATCAAACACTTTCACTTCCAAATGAACTTTGAAATCAAGTTGTCAACTTTATTTTAAAAGGTATTTTAGGTATTCTAGGTATTTTCACTGAAATTTTCTGGAATATACAGAATAATTTAAGAACTGATATTATTATCTTCCTACCCAGAAATAAATGTCTCCATTTGTTCAGATCTTCTTTTATATAATTAATTTTTAATATCATTGCACATGACCAGATTCAGAGCATTTCTATAACCCCAGAATTAGAAGAAACCTCCAAGATTGCCCCAACTGCAAAATGTACATCAGCAACACGCAGTACTTTTATGTTTCCACTGATTAGGTACTCACTACCTCCTGAGGAAACTTATTTTATCACAGTGGATAATGAAGGAGATAATGACTTGGATAATGAAATAAGCCTCATAGGGAAAATGTCAGAGGGGTCCTCTAATTGTCCTGTTTCACAATTTCCTCATCTACACAAAATGGTTTTTTATGGATGATTGTCTTGACCAGTATCTATAAAAATTTTTAAACAAGTGAATTTCACAAGGCTGTGTCAGATTGTTGGCTGTTCTGTTGAGCACTGTTAAGGAAAGAGATGGATGTAAGTCTTCATTAAGGGACAGTGACTTCACAGCCACGTGTCATGCAATATTTCTGAAATCACTGTTACTTTTTTCAGTGTTTTCATCATTGTTCCT
>PVKP010045575.1:0-16069 GCA_004027715.1 Plecturocebus donacophilus | reverse complement strand
ATTTGGATGGAACTGGATGCATTTATTTTAAGTGAGGTAACTCAGGAATGGAAACCAAAATACCTTATTTTCTCAGTTGTAAGGGGATGCAAAGACATACAGACTGATATAATGGCCTTTAGGGACTCAGAAGGGGGAGGGTGGGGGAAGGCTGAGGCATAAGATACTACATATTGGGTATAACACTAGGGTGACAGGTGCATTGAAATCTTAGAATTCACCACTACAGAATGTATCCATGCAACCAAAAACCACTTGTACCCTCAAAAGTTATTGAAATAAAAAATGTAAATAAATAAATAGAACAAAACAGTCAAATTTATAATATCAAGGAGTAAAATGATGATTGCCACTAGCTGCAGGGAGAGGGAAATAAAAACATCACTAATCAATAGGAATAAAGTTTTGATTATATGAAAAATGAGTATGCTCTTGAAATCTGCTGTATGATATTATTCGTAAAGCAAAAATAATGTACACTTAAAGATTTGTTAAGAGTGTAGATCTCATGTTACGTGTTCTTACCAGAGAAAGTGAATAAAATAAAATAAAAACACTAAGTAATGCTATATAATGTTAAATAATGTGTATATATGCATATGCATAACATTTTTAAGAAGATTAAAATGAACTACAAAAACATAACAAATTTATTTTATTGATTAAAGCAGGGGTGGTGAAAGTGGGATGGATGGGATTGGGTCTGGGGAAGGGAAAAGAAAGATTCCAGGTTAACTATGATTTTGTTTCTTTTGTATGTGCAGGAGGGCATAAACTCAGAAACCAAAAATAATTAAATGGTAACTGTTAAATATAGGTCATAGATATTTCTTTCTTTGTTACTTTAATCTCTAAATTTTTCTGTATTTCTGAACTGGCTTTACAAGTGAAGTCTACTTTTGAAAATTAATGGCTTGGATTTTCTGAAATGCAAATCATTCTACCAGAAAGGATATTAAAATTATAGACTTTTGAAAGGGACATTAGAGAGTTTCTAGGAAGCTTATTCAAGAAGATGTATCGTTACAGCAAAACAGAATTGTTTGCAAAGAGGATTCAGAACTAAATAAGCTGGCACTGTTGGGTAAAAACTAAACCTATGAAATCTTTGGAGCATTACAATACCTCCTGATCTGGGGAACACGATTTAACATTTTTAAAAAGTGTTCATAGTAGAGAATAGAATACAGATACAGTGATAATTCATATTGCTCAAGTTCCAAGTATTTTGCTTTCCTTTTCTGAAGGTTTCCATCATTTATTCATTATTGTTAGATGTAGTACACAACAACAGTGTGACGGAAAAGTAAGAGGACACTCCCTAGAAAAACATCAAATCAAAAACATTTTTTCCACTTATCAGTTGTGACTGTTTCTTTTGTTATCCATCTGTACTCCCACTTGTTCCACTAGTATCAGCCTCAATTCTTTGCCTTGGTGTCCTTCTGATCACAGGTTTTGCATTTCCTCCTTCAGTCTTTCCTCCTAACTCTCCCCATATCTTCTTCCCAAATCTCTTTTCTCTATTGCTGTTGCTATTCCCTCTAATTGTTCTCCTTTACACTTTTAGTATACTTTGATCGTACTTCAACTTTAGGTTCTAATCAGCATTGCCTATTTTATTATTTTCTTCTTTATGTGGAAAAGTTGCATGCATCTTCCCCATTCCTGCTCTCTCTCAAACACAAACTTAATCCATTGTTTTTAAATTTTTCTCCCTTTATTCCCTTTCTTCTTTCTCCTTTTTCATTCTTCTGAATTATTTTATTTTCTTCTTAATTTTCCTGTTCTTCTTTCGTTACAGCAATTCTGAGTAAAAAATGCTTGTCATCAATTTATCCTTCCCACCCAATTCCAGACCATCTTACCATCTTTCCTGTGAAATCTCTCTTTCAATCTTTCATTTGCCTAAATCATCTTAGTTACTGCTTTGAGATCTGCCTCTTCTACACTAATGCAGTTTCTAGTTACTTAAGGACCACTGCACTGTAAATGTTATGAGGGCAAGATTCTTCTTCTTTTTTGTTCAGTGCTGTATCTCTAGCATCTAATGTAGTAGGTCTGGGCTGGGGCCCAGGGGGTTACCTTTTTACATGCTTTTCAGGTGACTTTGATCTTTGTGGTCTGTGGAACGCACTTTTAGGAGTATACTAAACTGTATGATGTGGTGTGTGTGAGGGAGGACTACCAATGACGTTGTTCTCTTATTTTTCTTTAAAGATCCAGAGAGTAGAAAAACCTGTGATTAGTTCTAAGATTTCTTACTCTGTTGGGGTACCGATGGAGACTTTCTGTCCCCAATTTCCCCCTCTCTGAGAGCATCTCTAGTTTTTTTTTTTTTTAATGCTTATTTTTACACTACATGAGAGTTCTATTTCAATTAGAGCTCTATCCCTCCCCAGAATATTCTATTGTGGAGTACACTTCTGGTTGCTGGAAATAAGGTCTAAAAATCAAACCAAGTGGAAACTACATTCATTTCAGAGATAATTCCTGCCTCTCTATAAATATTAGAGCATCTTGATTACCCTTTATGTTCAATGGCCAAAACATATTGGAAGTTGATGTGGTTTGGATCGGTGTCCCCACCCAACTCTCATGTCAAATTGTAATTCCTAATGTTGGAGATGGGGCCTGGCGAGACTTGATTGGATCATGGGGGTAGTCTTTCATCGATGGTTTAGCACCATCTGCCTGGTGCTGTTCTTGTGATAGCATGGGAGTGAGTTATCACGAGGACTGGTTGTTTAAAAGTATATTAAAGTATATAGCACCTTCCTCCACGTTTTCTCTTCTTCTTCCTCCCCCCTTCACATTCCACCATGATTCCAAGTTTCCTGAGGCCTCCTCAGAAGCTGAGCCGAAGCTGTTATGCCTCCTGTATAGCCTGCAGAACCATGAGCCAATTAAACCTAATTCATAATTTGATCAATCTCAGGTATGACTCTATAGCAATGAGAGAATGGACTAATGTAGGGAACCAGCCCCAACACCCCACCCATGGGTACCCTGAGTTCAGTGGCAACAAAGGAATGAGAAAAGAACAGATTAAGAACGAAAGTGGGACCAGGGGACCATCACTTTGTACTGGAGGCAGTGAAGGCCCCAAGCTTAGGTTCCCCACAGTATTTATTGGTTATAATCACTTTGAGCAGTCAGTAGATGATGTGGTGAAGGTGAGGTGATAGTGGGGAGAGGGTGGCACAACGGTGGAGCAGTCTTCGGTGTACAGGAACTGGTACATCATTCTAAAGATTGTTAGCAGTAGCGGCTTTGTGGGAAACTTTGAAAAACAGAAGCATGTGGTTATCTATAGATTGCATTCTAGGTGCAGCTGGAGGGAGTGAGTCTTACAAGGAGCCTACAAGTCTGGTTACTTTGTAATGCTACAAAGGGGTTTTAAGTCCTTGAGTATGTTATGCACTGTAACAGAGTCAAGGTTACTCTGCACCTGGAACATAAAGGCTTAGGGAAGTTAGCCTCCCCAGAGGCCTGACGCAGTTTGCCGCAGTTTACTGTTCCCAGTACTTGCAACCGTTTTATGTAGGCACTCTGCAAGCCTTTCCTCCATTGCCGTTTCCCCCAGCAGACTAATACCGAAGTTGTATTTTGAAAAGCTAAGACAAAAGTAAAAAATAGGAAAAAATGTATTTCAAAAATTCAAACATTATCGGCATTCTGACTTGCCCTTTTTTTTTTTCACCTTAATGGACATTTTAAAATTTTTGAAATAAACGCATAACCAAATCAATGCCATCATGTAATCTCTACTTATATAGGTTGTGGTTCACACAAAAATATCTTTCCCATTAATCATAGTAATTGCCTGAATAGAGCTCAATATTTAAAGGTATTAGCATCCTTGAAATTGACATCATTTAAAAAAATTAAAATAAAAAAGATTTAACCTAACACATTTTTCCCGTGTAATATATCTATACAGTAAGTCACCAACGTAGCACTAAGGTTCCTAGGCAATACCGGAATTAGTACAGATGGACATTTCTTGTCAATAGCTCTCAGAATGTCAACAAACCCAAAACTGCTTATGGTATTAAAGACCATAGGATCGTGGAAGGTTAACTTACCTAAGAATTGTAGTACACATCAAATATCTTGTTTAAACCTAAAATCTTAATGACTGAATTTTTCATTTCACACAATTTGACAAATATAAAGTACATTTCCAATTATTATTTTGTTTTGTTTTTGGCGCTTCTCTGGAGACAGATCTCTGTTTCTTTCCAGACTCAATGAACTGACCAGCAGATGTCATTATTGCTATCTTAAAATGTTCTTAAAGCAAAAAGGGAGCAGTAAAACAAACTGGCGAAGTATTTCTTTTTACATTGAAAAGAAAGTATTCTCCTTTTACTTATGATTTATACTGCATAGATATGAAAAAGATCCACGCTACATATTTTAAACACTGGACAGCATATACCCTTTGGAGAAAGTGTTAAATGCCAATAAAATTAATAATTCGCAGTTACACATAAGTTCAGTACTTGTAATTGTATCAACCATTTACAGATTTTTAGTTAGTGTGGTAGCATTTTTCCCCCATATGCCCTATGTATATTTTCAAAGTGATTGCATTAAACGATTAATCATTTATTTAATTGTTATATTTAGGGATGTTGTTTTATTTTCTATTGGCAACGTTCAGCAGTATTCTTATCTTTAACAAGTTCCTACAAGATGGAGATGACTATGGGAGTTAAGAGGAGAAAGATTGATTTTTATCTTCCACAAAAATAAACACCTTTCCTAGTTCAGAAAAATGTAAACAGTCTGAAAATAGAAGATAATTTACTAAGATTTACAGGGAGTTTTGAATTCTAGTTAAAAGTACAGATCTACAAAGTGCTGATGATTTCTAACTCACCACCAAGCTTATAACACATAGTCAATCTTTATCATTCTATTTCTTCCTGCAAGTTAAAAAAATACCAACCAACTAACTAAAGTCACAATAGTAGTCCAAACATGCTCTGGCTCTGCCTATGCCCGGTCTCACCCACTCCGAATTTCCCACTTCCCTTCAAATCTCCCTCGCACAACTATTTTTGGGGATTTCCTAAAGGAGAGCCCTCATGAGTTAATGAGTAGCCCTCACAGTTGCCATCTGGAGTTTGCCATTTTGTTCCTAGAGGCAGCAGATGCTTTCATTTGCTTATTTTGATGATATATGTCAAGGTTGAGTTTGAGAGTCAGACATTAATTAACAGTATCTCTTGTACAGATGACACTAAAACATCTAATGGGGTGTTTGTAGTAAGAACCCAAACTAGAGGTAGTATTTGTGGACAAAGTCCTCTTAAATACATGAAGGAGCCAAGAGGGTATCTTGTTGCTATTGCCACCAGAGAGTGTTTCCAAACCACTGATACTGATGGTGCTATAGGTACATAAAGCCTCTCAGGTCATTGATGTCATGTTATGTTCTGTGAAGAAAAGGAAAAAAAATTCTTCTTTTTCACCTTTTCTTGATTACTGTGGTCCCAATTTGGCACTGTATGTTGCTCATAGATATTTGTGTGTAAGGTGTTCTTTTCATTTCTGCTTAGTACTCTCTCCATAGGCTTAGGGGACTTGAAAGAAAACTCTGTAAATGACATACAGCTACTCTATTTAAACAGTTCCTCTGCCTAATTCACCAGGGCAATACTATTATTATGAAACGTGTGTATCTGACTCTTCTTTGCTCCCATAATAATGCCATCGTAGCTAATCATTTTACTAATATTCGTCAAGCGCTATGTAAAGCGTTTTTTATTTTAATTCCCTGAAGATCTCTCAGAGTTAGATTTTACGGAATTGGAAACAATAACAGAAAAAACAAAGGGCAAGACAAAAAACATGTGACTATTAAGTGGCAAAGCTGGAGTTTAAAGTAGTGTCTACCTCTAGCGCCTGAGTTTATGTCACTAATTTATAAGCCCCACAGTGCTCCTTTTGGAATATGTCACGCAGCCAGTAATCATAGATGTGAAATGTCCTTCATTTCTCAGCATAAAGATTAATAAAAAAATGAAGTCAACAAAAATCTTAGAGATTATCTATTCTAGCCCCTCATTTTACTGATAAAGAAATTCAGACCTACACTTGGGAAGTGAGTGAATTAAATGAGAAGAAAGTTGCTTCATCTTTTGTCTTATAATTTTACAACAACTCTAAGGTTATGGGTAAAACTGCCATTTTCTTCGTGTATGCATTTAGGTCTAGACATAAAATCATTTTCCATCATACCACATTATTGGTATTATAATCCAAGAGAAAATGTTTCACACGGGAAAGCACATCTCTGAAGACAGGATATGAGGGAGATTTTCCTTGCTAAGTTTCTGCCATTCTCCTCTACTTGCAGTCTGCTTGTAGTAGTGAGGGTGCAGGGTTTAGTTCCAGGAAGACACTCCTCAACATCAGGGACTGATTAGTGAAGGCATTTAACACTATTATCTGAAACAGAGCACTCCACTAATACATTTCAGAGAAATGTTGCCTGAACTGGTCTACTATACATGTTAGCCACCCAATTATGCCTGGCCAATACATAATATACTAGGAAATAAAAACTATAACAAAGTGGGCAACTTTCTGTTCACATCCAAAGATGTTTTCTGGGTTTTTCCAGTTCTACTGGCTCGCTACATCAACTGAAGGGAGAAGAAAACTTAACGTTTATCATATGCTAATTATGGGGCCAAGTACAGTGCACGTATTATTTCACTCAGTGCCCATAACAGTCCAGTCTAGTTGGTATCATTATTATCTCAGTTTTACAAATGAAGATACAGATGAGAATTTAAATAACTTTCTCAAGTTGCTAGTAAGTGTTGGAGCTGAGTTGAATCAAAGTTTTTCTCAGTCCAGAGAATCACATCATCTACCATGTTACTCTGTTGGGGGATATCTTAAAAATCTTGGAACTAGAAATTGACAGGGATCAAAAAGAAGAAAAACATCACAAAGTAATCTCATTCCCTTACTATGCAGCCAGTGTAGTCAAATCTATAACCAAATTGCTGATGGTGACATATGCTTGCATTTTAAAGCAAAGTACAGTAATTCAACACTGAGTATGCTTTTCTTGTTTACTTCTTTTCTCATAAGGCTTCCACTTTTCTGATCACAACTATGAAATAAGCTACAACCTACTTTTAATTAAGCTCTTTCTCTGAACTAAAAAATATCCAAGTCATAACAGAGTTTATCATTGTTTGTTCTACATTTAGAAATTCTATCTTGACAATACATGGAGGTTATGTATGCCTAGAGCTTCAAATGAAGATTTATTTGTCCTCTTGCTAATTATAAATCAAGCTTTTTGGATCAATTAAGTAAGTCACTTTGGATTCAGTCTACTGTATACTTTATAGGTGAAAAATCTTTGTTCCTTATAGCCTTTATAGCAACCTCCTTCCAAAAACTATGCACTTAATAACCTACTAGTCTCTAGGATGAGCATCTTTCAATGTTTATGAAAATGAGCAATTAATTACTTGCAGTTTGCTAACAGAGATGACATGTGTAGATTTGTGTCCATGACCAACTCTCATGTTGAACTGTAATCCCCAGTGTTGGAGGAGGGGCCTGGTGGGAGGCGATTTGATCACTGGAGCACATTTCCCTCTTGATACTCTCAGACAGCGAGTTATCATGAAATCTTGTTATTTAAAAGTGTGTAGCACCTTTCTGTTCTCTCTCTTCCTCTTGTTCTAGCCATGTAAGATGTGCCTGCTTCCACTTCCACCATAACTGAGTTTTCTGAGGCCTCCCCAGCCAGGTTTCCTGTACAGCCTGCAGAATCATGAGCCAATTAAATCCCTTTTATTTATAAATTACCCAGTTGTATTTCTTTATAGTAGTACCAGAAGGAACTAATACAGAAAATTGGTACCAGGAATGGGGCATTGCTATAAGGATCTGAAAACGTGGAAGTAACTTTGGAGCTGGGTAACTGGCAGAGGCTGGAAGTGTGTGGAGGGCTCAGAAGAAAACAGACAGAAAAATGTGGGAAACTTTGAAACTTCCTAGAGACTTCTTAAATTGTTGTGGCCAAAATGCTGACAGTGATATGGACAATGCAATCCAGGCTGAGAAGGCCTCAGATGGAAATGAGAAACTTATCGGGATCTGGAGGAAAGGTCACTTTTGCTATACGTTAGCAAAGAGGTTAGAGGCATTGTGACCCTGCCCTAGGAATCTATGGAAATTTGAACTTGAATGTGATTATTTAGGGTATCTGGTGGAAGAAATTTCTAGAAAGCAAAGCAGTCAAAATGTGGTCTGTCTGCTTCTAGTAGCCTATGCTCATATTCATGAGCAAAGACATAATATAAAACCAAAATTTAAAAAAAAAGGGTAGGGGGTGGAAGTAGAGCATACAAATCTGGAAAATTTGCAGCCTTGCCATGTAGCAAAAAAGAAAACACTATTTTCAGGGGAGGAATTCAAGCCTGCTTTAGAAATTGACACACTATTAGGTTGGTGCAAAAGTAATTGCAATTTTTGCCATTACTTTCAATGGCAAATGCCACAATTATTTACAAATCAACCTATAAAAGGACAGCAAGTACTAATACCCAAGACAATGTAAAAGGATTCTTAAGGCATTTCAGCGACCTTCACAGTAGTCCCTCCCATTATACACCTGGAGGCATAGGAAAAAAAATAGTTTTATGGGCCAGGCTGAGGGCCCCACTGCCCTGCACAGCCTCAGGACACTGCCTACTGCATGCAACTGTTCCAGCTCCAGCTGTGGCTCAATAGGTCCCGGGTACTCACGCTGCTGCTTCAAAGGGTGAAAGCTATACACCTTTGTGGTTTCCAGGTGGTGTTAAGCCTGCAGGTGCACAGAGTAAAAGAGCTGAGGCTTGAGAGCCTCTGCCTAAATTTCAGAAATTATAGGTAAAAGCCTGGATGTCAAGGCAGAATTCTGCTGCAGAGGTTGAGCCCTCATGGACAACCTCTACTAGGGCAGTGTGGAAGGGAAATGTGGGGTTGAAGTCCCCACACTGAGTCCCCATTGGGGCACGGCCTGGTGGATCTGTGAGAAGAATGCCATTATCCTACAGACTACAAAATCATAGAGTCACTGGAAAATTGCACTGTGTTCCTGGAAAAGCCACATGCGCTCAACACAAGCCCTTGAGAGTAGCTGTGGAGGATAAGTCCTGCAGAGCCACAGGAACAGAGATGCCCAAGGCCTTGGGAACCCAGCCTTGCATCAGAGTGGCCTCGATATGAGACATGGAGTCAAAGGAGATTATTTTGGAGCTCTAAGATTTAATGATTTTCCAGCTGCATTTTGGTCTTACATGGGGCATGCAGCCCATTTCTTTTGGCCAAATTCTCCCTTTTGAAACAGGAGTATTTACTCAATGTCTGTACTCTCATTGTATCATGGAAGTCACTAACTTATTTTACAGATTCATGGGAGAAGAAATTGCCTGCCTCAGGTGAGACTTTGGACTGTGGATTTTTGAGTTAATGCTGAAATGAGTTAAGACTTGGGGGACTACTGAAAATGGATGATTGTATTTTGTAATGGGAAAAGAACATGAGATTTAGGAAGAGCCATGGTTAGAATGATATGGTTTCCAATTGTGTTCCCACCCAAATCTCATGTTGAATTGTAATCCCCAAGGTTGAAGGAGGGGCTTAGTAGGAGGTGCTTGGATCATAGGGGTATATTTCCTTCTTGATATTATTTTAATAGTGAGTTCTAATGGGATCTGGTTGCTTAAAAGTGTGTAGCACCTCCCACTTCTCTATCTTTCTCCTGCTCTGGGCATGTAAGACATGCCTGTTTCTGTTTCTGTTATATTTGAAAGTTTCCTGAGGCCTCCCAGCCATGCTTTCCTTACTGACTGCAAAATTATGAGTCGAGTAACTCTTTTCTTTATACATTACCCAGTTTCTGGTATTTCTTTGTACCAATGCAAGAACTAATACAAGAGACTTAAATAAAAAGACAATATTAATATGAGCGTATATAATATTTGTGTTATTCTTTCAAATATTTCAAGTAAACGCAAATAACTTTTGACTACAATTACTTATGGTACGTTAAACACTAAATGCCTATATATTTTTTTCTTTTTTCCAAATAAGAGCTTGTCTACCATACATTGGTAGTTCATACCATATAAGCACAGAACGGTTGAAAATTAAGGGTGACCTGAGGAGGTAAAAAATCGAATGAGGTAAGCATAAGTCCCAAAAACTTCTGCTTAAAATAGTTTATGGGAGTTACAGAAATATTAGAATATCCTTAATTGTGAAAAATGTACTACGAAAACTTGTGATCAAAATGGAACTTGGCGTTTTGTTTTTGAAATGATTAAATCAGAGAAGCATAATGTTTAAGCAATAGACAAAGGAACAAAATACTCATTTCACTTCATTCTCTAATAATGTTTTATAGCCCCTCACATCTCAATATTAACATAGAATATA
This sequence comes from Plecturocebus donacophilus, assembly GCA_004027715.1. Taxonomy (NCBI): domain Eukaryota; kingdom Metazoa; phylum Chordata; class Mammalia; order Primates; family Pitheciidae; genus Plecturocebus; species Plecturocebus donacophilus. The sequence goes on along the minus strand of PVKP010045575.1, from coordinate 5,605 downwards.
AGTATCCTAAATGCTTTACTTGAATATACAGAATAACAGAATGCATAAAAAAAAAAACTACCAACCAGATATATGCTGTCTCCAAGAGACTCACTTAACACATAAAGACTCATAGGAACTAAAGATAAAGGGGTTAAAAAAAGATATTGCAAACTAATTGAAAGCAAAAGGGAGCAGGAGTAGCCATTCTTATATCAGATAAACCAGACTTTAAAGCAACAAAAGTAAAAAAAGACAAAGGAAGACATTGTATAATAATAAAAGAATTAGTCCAATAGGAAGATATTACAATTCTGAATTTGTATGCACCTAACACTGTAACTCCCAAATTTATAAAACAATTACTGGATATGAAACATGGAGTCAAAAGATATTATTTTGGGGCTTAGAAATGAGATCGAGGCCAACACAATAATAGTGGGTGACTTCAATACTCCATTGACAGCACTAGACAGACCATCAAGACAGAAGGTCAACAAAGTAAAAAATGAACTTAAACTAAACATTAGAACAAATAGACTTAACAGATGGTTATAGAGCATTCTTCCCCAAAACTACAGAATATACATTCTTCTCATCAGCACATTGAACATTGCCCAAGATAGACCATATGATAGGCCACAAATCTCAATAAATTTAAGAATATAAAAATCATATCGACCATCTCCTCAGAACAAAGTGGAATAAAATTGGAAATCAAATCCAAAAAGAACCCTCAAAATTATATAAATATGTGAAGATTAAATAATCTATAATAACTTTGGGGTTGACAATAAAGTCAACATGGAAATTAAAAACTTCTTTGAAATAAATGGTAATAATAAGAAAACTTATCAAAACTCCTGGGATACAGCAAAAGCAGCACTAAGATGAATGTTCATAGCATTAAACGTCTGCATCAAAAATCTGAAATAGCCCAAATATACAACCTAATGTCACACCTTAAGGACCTAGAGAAAAAAGAACAAACTAAACCCAAACCCAGCAGAAGAAAACAAATAACAAAGATCATAACAGAACTAAATGGAATTGAAACAAAAACATGATACAAAAGTTAAGTGAAACAAACAAAAAGCTAGTTATTGGAAATGATAAACAAAATTGATACACCATTAGTCAGATTAACCAAGAAAACAAGAGAAGTTCTAAATAGGCTCAATTAGAAATGAGGGATATTTCATTTGGGGATATTTTACATATTTCCCCATATTTTACATATCCCCCATATTTCAAATGGGGGATATTTTACCCATTACCACAGAAGTACACAAAGTTATTCAAGGCTACTATAAACAACTTTATGCTAACAAACTAGAAATCTAGAGGAGATGAATAAACTACTGAAAATGTACAATTCTCCCTGTTAAATCAGGAAGCAATATACAACCTAAACAGACCGATAACAAGCAGTGACATTGAATCAGTAATAAAACAATTGCAAAGAAAACATAAAAGCCCAGAAATAGATTCACAGCTGAATTCTTCAGACATTCAAAGAAAAACTCTATATTATTTCTACTGACAATATTTTAAAGATTGAGAAAAAGAAAGTCCTCCCTAAATCATTCTATGAAGCCAGTATCACCCTAATACCAATGTCAGAGAAGGACATAACAAGAAAGAAAACTGTAGACTAATATTCCTGATGAATATAGATGCAAAAATCCTTAACAAAATACAAGCTAACCAAACGCAACAGCATACATACCAAAAATATCATATGTCATGATTAAATGAGTTTCATATCAGATGTGCAGGGACAGTTTAACATATGCAAGTCAATAAATGTGATCCATCAAATAAATATAATTTAAAAGCATATGATCATCTCAATAGATGCAAAAAATTCATTTGACAAAATCCAGCATCCTTTTATAATAAAAATTCTAAACAAAATAGACAAGAAGAGACTTACTGCAAAGTAATAAAAGTCATAGATGACAAACCTACAGCCAACATCATATTGAATAGAAAAAAGTTGAAATATTTTCCACTTAGATCTGAAATAACAGAAGGATGCCGACTTTTAGCCCTTTTACTCAACACAGTACTGGACGTTTTGGCCAGAGCAATCAGACAGGAGAAAAAAATAAAGGGCATCCAAATTGGGAAAAAAAGGAAGTCAAACTGTCATTGTTCCCCAATGGTATGACTGTATACCTAGAAAACCCTAAAGACTCATCTAAAACACTACTAGAACCGATAGATGAATTCAGCAGTTTCAGGATACAAAATCAATGTACACAAATTAATAGCATTGCTATAAACCAACAATGACGAGGCTGAGAATCAAATCAAGAACTCAATCACTTTTACAACAGCTTCAAATATACTTATGAATATTTCACTGAGGAGATGAAAGATCTCTACAAGGAAATCTCCAAAACACTGCTGAAAGAAATCATAGATGACACAAGTAGAAACACATGCCATGCTTATGGATGCATAGAATCAATATTGTGAAAATGACCAATGTATACAAATTGCATACTGCCCAATGCAATCTATAGATTCAATGCAATCCCCATCGAAATACCATCATATTCTTTACAGAAACAGAAAAAAAATTAAAAATTCATATGTAACCAAAAACAAGCCTGCATTGCCAAAGCGATACTAAGCAAAAAGAAAATATCTGCAGGCATGACATTACCTGACTTCGAATTATACTATAATGCTAATATTTACAAAACAGCATGGTATTGGTATAAAAATAGGCACATAGACCAATGGAACAGAATAGAGAAACTAGAAATAAATCAAAATACAGCTAACTGAACTTTGACAAGGCATACAAAAACATAAATTGGGGGAAGGACACCCTATTTAATAAATAATTCTGTGAAAACTAGCAAGCCACATGTAGAAGAATAAAACTGGATTATCATCTCTCATCTTATACAAAAATCAATACAAAATGGATCAAATAATTAAATTTAGCACCTGAAACCATAAATACTCTAGAAGATAACGTTGGAAAAACTCTTCTTGACATTTCTTTGCAGCAAAACAAAGATAAATAAATGGGACCTAAGTAAACTGAAATGCTTTTGCACAGTAAAATTAATAATCAGCAGAGTAAACAGTCAGCTCAGAGAGTTAAAAAAATATTCTCAAACCTATGTATCTAACACATGACTAATATCCAGAATCTACAAGGGACTCAAGCAAACCAGCAAGGCAAAAACAATAATATATCAAAAAGTGGGTAAAGGACATGAAGGGACAATTCTCCAAAGAATATACAAACAGCAGACAAACATATGTAAACATGCTCAACATAACTAATTATCATGGAAATGAAAAATAAAACCACAATGAGATACCACCTTACTCCTGCAAGAAAGGCCATAATTAAAAAGTAAAAACATAATACACATTGTTATGGATGTGGTGAAAAGTTGATACTTTTACACTGCTGGTGGGAGTGTAAACTGGTACAACCACTACAGAAAATGGTGTGAATATTTACATCTTTAAAACTTAAAGTAGAACTACCATTTGATTCAGCAAGCCCACTACTGGGTACCTACTCCAAAGAAAATATATCTGTATAAAAAAGACACATGCACACAAGTGTTTATAGCAGCATAATTCACAATTGCAAAGATATAAAACCAACCTAAGTGCTCATCATTCAATGAGTAGATAAAGAAAATGTGGTATATATATATGAAATACTACTCAGCCATAAAAATGAATAAAATAATGTCTTTTGCAGCAACTTCACTGCAGCTGGAGGCAATTATTCTAAGTGAAGTACATCAGACATGAAAATTCAAATATTATATGTTCTCACTTTTAAGTGGGAGTTAAGCTATGAGAATGGAAATGTACAAGAATAATATTACGAACTTTGGTGACTCGAGGGGGAAGGGTGAGAGTACAGTGAGGGATAAAAGACTACATATTGGGTTCAGCGTACACTGCTTGGGTAACAGGTGCACCAAAATCTCAGAAATCACCACTAAAGAATTTATCCATGTAACAAACACCATCTGTACATTAAAAACTACTGAAATAAAATTGTAAAAAATGTGAAAAAAAATGTTTCAAATTCAACCTCAGACTTATAATGAACTTAATGCTGCCTAAAAATAGAAATCATCTGTAGTAGAAAACCATTAATAAGACTATATGATTTACTCATTAGTATTTTAGGCATTTGAATATTTATATAACAATCAGTTTCACTTTCATGTGGAAAATGAAAAAACAACCAATAGAAAGCAACAGGAGGTGCATTAAAACAAACAGCCCAGAGAAAATAACCCTAAGACACAGTGAAGAGTGATTATCCTTGGTAAAGAAAGTCTATTAATTAGGCACAAATAATTTTTACACTAGCCAATTTATAGATTTTATCCACTGAATGATACTTAAATTTCTTATGAGACTCTCTCAAAGAGAAAAAAAAAGGACACTTTTATTCCTATTGTTATTAAGCAGTATTGTGTAGAGATTACTCATTCAAACTCTACACTCAGATCTGGCTAGCCATGACCTTGGAAAATGTCATCTCTTAACCTTCCAATTTTACACATGTAAAATGTACTGTTAACTGTGATATAATTTTAAAGTGCTTAGCATAGTGCTTGAAAAGTAATAAAATTTCAATTAATACTTTTGTAATAATCATTTTTGATATAGTAATTCCAATTACTGGATACTTATTTTAGCTTCATGTATTAAGAGAGGCATATAAGGAAAAATATTTGTCACTCTTAAAGGTCACTGGAATATAACTTAGAAGATGCTCTCCCATAAAGTAAGGAGTCTACTCACTACTCACCAAGATAATTTCCTCGCCCTGAAACAGGTGACTACTAAGAGGTATAGAGGCATTCCTAGAAGTAGGGCAAAATTATCCAACAAAGACTGTACATCATATACCTATGGCTGTAATGCTGTTCTTCAGGTAACTTTGCATCCACTTTTCAGGCTTAGAAACTACTAATTCCTTTCATTGTTCCAAGCAAAATAATCCATCTTCAAATAGAAACACTACTAAAACGAAACACTGTGGTAACAGTTCAGTTAAATTATAAAAACTGACAGCCATAAGATATAGCAAATATGGTTACTTTTTAAATTAGAAAAGTTAAACCCCTGGCTCTATAAATTGATGCTGCAGTTGATATACTATTAATAAAAAGAAGTAATGCAACAGGCATTCAAAATTGGTATTTCTCAATAATATTTTTTATATTAACAAATTTATCTTCAAGGATGATTTTATAAGCAGAGGCCATCTAAAATATGTTTTTGCTTCAACCATGTTAAGTAATTTATTTGTTAATTAATTTATTTCTAGATTCAATGAAAAAAAATGTCCTATCAGGGTGAACTTTGTGATGCTGATGTAATATATAGGCTATGAAATAGAACATTACTCTGTCCCATCTTTTATTTCAAGATTAAACTACTCATAAAAAAAAGTCATGTGAGGGAGCATGAAGTGGGGATGATACAGGAGATAGGAACAAATTATTTAGGTAGATGGACGATTAGGTAGAGAAGTGATTTTTTCTTTATTAGAAGAGAAGAGAATTTATGCTTTACTGCCTGGAAGATCGGGTGGTAAAGCATAAATAAGCAACTCTGG
>PVKP010045574.1:0-16057 GCA_004027715.1 Plecturocebus donacophilus | reverse complement strand
CAGATGCTGGAGAGGATGTGGAGAAATAGGAACACTTTTACACTGTTGGTGGGTGTGTAAATTAGTTCAACCATTGTGGAAGACAGTGTGGTGCTTCCTCAAGGACCTAGAAATAGAAATTCCATTTGACCCAGCAATCCCATTACTGGGTATATATCCAAAGATTAGAAACTGTTCTACTATAAAGACACATGCACACGTATGTTCACTGTGGCACTGTTTACAATAGTAAAGACCTGGAACCAACCCAAAAGCCCATCAATAATAGACTGGACAGGGAAAATGTGGCACATATACACCATGGAATACTACGCAGCCATGAAAAACAATGAGTTTGTCTCCTTTGTAGGGACATGGATGAATCTGGAAACCATCATTCTCAGCAAACTGACACAAGAACAGAAAATCAAACATTGCATGTTCTCACTCATAGGTGGGTGTTGAACAATGAGAACACGTGGACACAGGGAGGGGAGCATCACACACTGGGGTCTGTTGGAGGGAAACAGGGGAGGGTCAGTGGCGGGTAGGGAGGTTAGGGAGGGATAACATGGGGAGAAATGCCAGATATAAGTGACGGGGGGATGGAGGCAGCAAACCACATTGTCATGTAGGTACCTATGTAACACCTGCATGATCTGCACATGCGCCCCAGAACCTAAAGTGTAATAAAATATATATATATGAAATCTTACCAGAAAAAAAAAGGGAAACAAAGGGAAAACAAGCCAAAGTGGCTAATCAAGAAACTAAAGAAGATTTACCTGCAGAAAATGAAAAAATTAAAACCGAGGTATATCCAGCCTTTGAGGAAGCCAGAGAGAAAGAAGCCAAGTCTGATTAATATCTTATATCATGTCTTATCAGTGGTCACTATTTCTCTTATTGTATGATCCAGAGGAATATTTTTTATCAACTATTTTGTAAGTACAAGTTTTTTAGTAGTTCTAGACACATTTTGAAGAAGGAGGGAATCCCAACTCATCCCATATTTTAAGTTCAAATGCTTTTCTTAAAAAAGAAGTTAAATCATTTGCTGGTTAGTTTTTAGTACAAACAGAAGATAGTGTGGGATACTGAATTATGGGAGGCTTTGACTGTCTTGGGTTTCAGCTTAACATTCCATAGATGAGGGGTTAGTTTTTATATCCTATAATACAAAGTGTACTAAATGGCAATATGGAGCCACAGTCCTGCATTTAATCTCTTAAACATTTTAAATTACTTTTATTTCCATGTTGTTTTTAGAATTGATTCCTAAAGAAGAATACTCCTTGATTACAGCTCTCCTTATCAGAATTGTGTGCACTCTGTAACATCTTTGGTTGTGGCAGTCCTGCTTCCCTAATAATTTTGTTAATGTGTTGCGAAAGATTAAAATTTTAAGTATGTAGTGTACATCCTATTAAATTGTGAATTGGTAGGATGTATGTAACAGCTTATGAACATGTGAAAATACTTAATAGCCAGTACTTGATAGCCACTTAAGGAGACACTGTCTCCAAATTTTAAGCTGGAAAGTCACTAGAAAAACTTTAAAAAAGAATTGCAACACATAGCTTTTTAGATATTTGGTACATATGTTAAGAATTGTGTATAAATTGATATGTCTGTGGACTGATCCTCAACCCAACTAATTACAACTCAATTATGAAATAAAAAATGTTTATATTGGTTTTATTCATAGTTGCTAAAACTTGAAGCAAGCAAAGTGAATGGATAAACTGTGGTATACCCATACAACACATACTATCTAATGACAAAAATGAGTTACCATGTTAAGAAAAGACAGAGACATAGAAGAATCTTAGATGCACACATTAAGTGAAAGAAGCCAATCAATCTGAAAAGGCCAGAATACTCTATGATTCCAACTATACGACATTCTGGAACATGTACAACTGAATGCCGAGACAGTAAAAAGATCATTAGTTGCCAGGAATAAGGGGGAAGGGAGGAATAAATAGGTAGAACAGACGGGAATTTGAGGGCAGTGAGACACTATTCTCTATGATACTGTAATGGTGGATACATTACACAGCTGTCATTACACATTTGTCAAAACTCACAGAATGCACAACAAAAAGAGTAAATCCTAATGTAAACTATGGACTTTGGTTGACAAAGGGTTTCTAACAAGAGAACCACGTTTTCCATTTCCATTTAGACTTCCAATTTTTCTTTCAAGACTTCCACAGTGCTCCTGCTTAGCTCCAAGCTCGTACAGGCCGGGAAATAGGTTGGACTAAAAGTGGATCTGTGCTACTGTGAAATAAGGGACAAAGCTCTGAGTATGGCTCTTCCTCAAGACTTTCAACAGAGTTGGTGAGAAAATCCAACATTAGGCAAACTGTGCTATGTATCTGCCAATCAACTTAGATCTGTTGTTTTTATCTTCCTAGCTACTATTTACTGTGCTTCCAATACTACTATGTATGACACATCTTTAATTCAATACAAAAATCTTGAGGGGCAATAACTATCATCATTTTAATATAATTTTAATAAAATGGCAGATTGAAGATATTAAATTCCTTGCCCAATGCTATACCACTTTTAAGTAGTATACTGGGATGTGAATCTAGGCCTGACTCATTACAAAGTCCCACTCAACTTTATGCAATCCTGCTATTTCTATGCTCTTTGGTAACCACATATCTTCTCTAGTTTCTGATCTCATCACATCCCATTCCACTCTGTGCTTGGCCACTCCCTTGTTTAGAGTCACTAGTATCTCTGGGAAAATGATACTGTCACTCTCAGTATTGTTACCACAGGACTTATATCAGTAAGGCCAGCAACTTCCTCTCAGGGTGAATATTATGTTAATCTTTTCCTTTACATTCTTAGTTACAATGCTTACATTAACTAGAAGAACTATGAATTCTAGGCAATGCTGTATAGGGGAAAAAACACCGTCCTTCCTGCCCAAAGAGAAAAGCTAGGAAAATGTCACACAAAAAATATTCTATTTAGAAATAAAACAATATAAAATGATGGGTTATAAAACAGTTAAAGCCTAATGTGTGAAATGTGTAAAAATACCTGGTTTTGGTAAGACAGAACATTTAACTGTGGAGAACTAACCCACTGGTGAAAAACTGAAAGAATGGCCTAAGAAAAACAGGAAGTCATGACCAATTATTAAATAATATTTGTCTTTACCACCTCCACTAATGCTTTGTATAGCAGCTATAAAACATAAACGTTATCTAAAGGGTTTCTTTCCATTGGACTCATTTTTGAAGGACTATCTCCAGTCTGTTATTAACTATTTTTGGAAATTAGGAAAGAGTTGTCTACAGACTAACAAGTAAACTGACTGTATAGATTCAACTACTTACTGGCATAATGGAAAGCCAGGAAATGAGTGTTAAGAAAAACCCTATACAAAGAAAATTGAAACCAGATCTAAAAAATAATCTAGTCTAAAATAACCCTTTTATGTCTCTTTTTAATATAAAAGAAAAAAATTGTGATATATTAAAGAGGATATAGAAAGTCCAAGATTTCCATATATGTACCTTCAGCTATTGGGTCTAAACACTAGCAAATGGAGATTTTCAAAGTAACCTGAATAAAGTCAAGACACTGCATCCATTTTATCCCAGGCTTATTTCTTTATCCTTCAGGAAAAGATGTCTTTTATACCAAAACTATCAAACAAGCTAACAGATGGCAAGGGCACTGAATCAAGTCTAATTTGGGTTGAATTCAAATTTGATTATCTAGAGACATGAAAGCAATATACCTATATTAGCATCAGATGCCTAATGCTGATAAAAATGTTATGAAAGTATGATACAGCAGAGAGCTTTCTGGACTTAAAAGATCCCTTCGGGCTAACTAGTTAGAAAACTCGGGCAAAGTCACAAATTCCTTCTGCCTCGTGATCCTTTATCTGCACAATGGGATGATAATAACTGGTCTTCCTTTCTATAAGATGCTGAGAGGATACAATGGAATATTAAAAAAATTTTTTCTTTGCTGGGTGTGGTAGGCAGAATAACGGCCCCACAAAGACATCCACATCTTAATCCCCAGAATTTGTGAAACTGTTATCTTACATAGATTATCCCTTAGAGCCTTCTGAAGGAATGCAGCCCAACTGAAACCTAGCCCAGTGACACTTATTTCAGATTTCTGGCCTCCTGAACGCCAAGATAATAAATGTATTGTTTTAAACAGTTAAGTTTTGACAATTTATTACAGAAGTAATAAGAAACTAACACATTAAGTTTGGTCTCAGCTCTGACACTTTCCTTGTCTATGTGTCCTGGCCAAGTTGTTTATGAGTTTGAACTTTAGTTTCCTCATCTGTCAAATAAGAATTAACAATAGCAATTACAAGTTGTAACAGAGATCAAATAGGGTAATTAAGTGCTATAGCATAACTGATTAAAAATGGTAACTATCCTTCTATTTATTTCTTATGTTATACCAAGGCAACATAATGCAATTATTTTTACACAACCTAAATTCAAGTTATAATTTCCATATATCGGAGATGTATCTAAAGCTTGTATCACTAAAGTTACTGGTAATATATTGATGTACAACTCATTGGTTTGTTCTTGCAGATCACAAAGTTGAAGTTCTTTTAGATCTCAAAGTTCCTAAAGGGAAGAAGCAATATACATGTAATTCGTTTTAAACCCAGGATATATCCAGTATCAAGTCAAGACTCTACACTGATTTTTGTCCTTAGACTACCTCTGTAACCTTCAGGAATAAGTATCTTTTAAACCAGAAAATTTTTGATGACCAAAGATAAAATTTTAAATAGGAATCTGAAGGAATAGGAATCCTAAAATAGGAAGAGACATCGCTGATTAAGAAAATAAATCCAGGCTGGGCTCAGTGGTTCACACCTGTAATTCTAGCACTTTGGGAGGCAGAGGTAGGTGGATCACCTGAGGTTAGTAGTTTGAGACCAGACTGGCCAACATGGTGAAACCCCATCTCTAGTAAGAATACAAAAATTAGCTGGGCATGGTGACGGGCACCTGTAATTCCAGCTATACAGGAGGCTGAGGCAGAAGAATAGCTTGAACCTGGGAGGTGGAGGTTGCAGTGAGCTGAGGTTGTGCCAATGCACTCCGTTCTTGTGCTCAGGGTGACAGAGTAAGTTTCTGTCTCAAAAAAAAAGAAAAGAAATTCACAAGGACATTTAATGATTTGGTTTGTTAGCAATATTCCGCTAGTTTATATCAGGAATGAATTATCTCCAGGGTTTTCTACTTCTAGATCTGTGCTTTTATTATAGTAGAGATCAGCAAACTATGTCTCATGGGTAAAATCTGGTTTGCCATCTCTTTTTGTAAATAAAGTTTCATTGAAACAGGCACAAACATCGTATAGGTATTGCCTATACCTTTTTGTGCTACAAAGGCAAATTGAGTGGTTGCAACAGAGACTATGCCCTGTAAAGCCTAGAGTACTTAAAATTGGCCCATATATAAGAAGTGTACTGTCCCTCGTGTTTGTGCATATTACTTCTCAAGGCATGGAAGCTTACTTTATCTTATAAGGTGTTTCAAAACAATAGATTTTAAAAACGAACTTTCAGCAAAGTATTAAGGTTACACAAATAAAGGAATACTGTGGCTTGATGTACCTATAATATTAAATATGGATGAAATTCCGGGTAGTACAGGTTCTATGGCTCTACTAAGATATCACGGAGGTGACTTCAGTTATGGCTAAATAATGTTGATCTATTAACAGCAAAATTATTCAGCATATAAACGCCAAGCAAAATAAAATAATGACTTATTACTGCTATAATCATTATTCAATAAAAGTGACTGTGATTATAAACATGTTTGATTACAATTTATATTCAAAATTGATCATGACTGAAAATGCAAAACACTGTTTCCTTCTCTAGTGTTTTCATGAAACATTTATTCATTAATATTTATTGAGTTCCTCATCTTATCCTTTTATAAGACTCATACCTGTGTTTTCTTATGATCAAGTATGGGAAAGAACTAATAACTATTGGAATATGAAGATGTTCTAGAAACTAAAATATATAATAAATGAATTTTCAAAATAAACTTACAAAGAAAGATTTCTCATTTCGACCCCGGGAAAGTGAACATTCCCTCCAAGGTTAAGCTGTTAGAGACATTAGAGTTGCTGAGCTGGGAATTCAGCCCAGGCTTTTTAGTGGCCAAGGTTCTCTTTTTAGTACTTCTCCTTGTTTATAATGTCTCAGATTCAATGACTTCTTTGGTATATTTGGTATAGAACTGTTGGGTCCAGTTAACTACCCGTTCAACTTCTTTGGATTTAAAGCTTCCTTTGATAAAATAAAAAATTAGCCTTGCTTACTTGGGGAAGTAGAATAGCCCTAACTTTGGGAAAAAAGGTAAGTCAGGCTCCTAAATTTAAAAAATAAATGTCAACTTTGCTATTTATACAATTCTGTCATCTAAAGCACACGGATTGCCTCTGGACTCAAGAAGATAAAATATAGACATACCAGAGACTCATAAGATAATTTGATAAAAATTTATTCAATCCAGTTTTTTTTTTTCTAAAGATTTGCTTGTTCCTATTCAACAGAGACCAGACAAAGGACATTTTATTTCTCTGCTCCCTTCACTAAACTCTACACTTATACGAAAATCATCTATAAACAACAAACCATGGCAATGTTATCTCAAAAGTCTTATAAAAAAGTCATAAATTAATTCAGATTTAATGTTATGAGCCTGGCTTTTTATAAAGAGTGATATGAGAAACATCTCATCAGAGAGCATTTCTAGCTCTTTTACAAAATCCCAGCCAGAGATATTTGAATTCATATACCTGATGTCCCTTACCTGAAGATCAATGTAATACCTTCTAGAGCTCAGTGTTAGCAAAAATGAATCTTTCATTTAATAGCAATAAACAACTCGTTTTTTTTTTTTTTTTTTTTTTCCTGAGACAGATGGAGTCTCACTCTGTCACCAGGCTGGAGTACAGCAGCGTGATCTTGGCTCACTGCAACTTCCGCCTCCTGGGTTCAGGTGATTCTACTGCCTCAGCCTCCCGAGTAGCTGGGACTATAGGCATGCACCAACATGCCCAGGAATTTTTGTATTTTTTGTAGAGATGGGGTTTCACCATGTTGGTTAGGATGGTCTTGATCTCTTGACCTCATCATCCACCTGCCTTGGCCTTCCAAAGTGCTGGGATTACAGACGTGAGCCACAGCGCCTGGCCAGCAATAAGCAACTTTTCAAAGGAAAACATAAGCTTGAAATCTGAAAAAAAAAAAATCTTTTGAATAAAGAAAATTCTGGAGGCCGAGGCAGGCGGATCATGAGGTCAAGAGATCGAGACCATCCTGGCCAACATGGTGAAACCCTGTCTCTACTAAAAATACAAAAAATAGCCGGGCATGGTGGCACATGCCTGTGGTCCCAGCTACTCGGGAGGCTGAGGTGGAAGAATCGCTTGAACCCAGGAGGCGGAGGTTGCAGTGAGCCAAGATTGCGCCACTGTACTCCAGCCTGGCGACAGAGCAAGACTCCGTCTCAAAAAAAAAAAGAAAAGAAAAGAAAAGAAAATTCTGAAAGATCATAATTTTCTATGCTGAATGTATTCTGAAAGTAGTATTTTGCAGCCAGAAAAGATTGAAATCCAATTAATTGGAACCCTTCATTAACTGGAATAATGTTCTATGCAATGCTTTTGAGAAAAGGAAATAAATAACAAGACAGGCAAAAATTAGACTTTGGGAGAATCAAGGTAAAATAAAAAATGGTCCCTATACACAAAAAAATTAGCCTAGTAAGGGAGTAGAAATATATAAATAAAATGACAAAACATAGAAAAAAATGATAAGTAGGGCCCTAAGATTTACAGATAAAGAGTTCTGGGAGTTCAGTGATCATTTCTACATGGCTACCAGCAGAAAAAAATAAAGGTTTTAAAAACAGGTAGCAGCCAGGTGTGGTGGCTCATGCCTGTAATCCCAGCACTTTGGGAGGCTGAGGCAGGTGGAGGTCAGGAGTTCAATACCAGCCTTGCCAAGATGGGGAAACCCCATCTCTACTAAAACTACAAAAATTAGCCATCTCTACTAAAACTACAAAAATTAATTAGGCACCTGTAATCACAGGCTGAGGCAGGAGAATTGCTTGAACCGGGGTGGCAGAGGTTGCAGTGAGCCGCGATCACGCCACTGCACTCCAGCCTAGGCGACAGAGTGGGACACTGTCTCAAAAGCAAAACAAAACAAAAAAGCAGGTGGCACAAACCTGGGCCCTGGTCTTACATGATGGACAGGGATTTATTTTCCTTCTTGTTTATTAAGACATTATTTACATATAATAAAATCCACCAATTTTAAGTGTATGGTTTGATTATTTTTGTTATTTATGTACAACTGTGTAAGCAACATAACAATAAAGATGTAGAACAATTCCCTCACTCAAAAAACTGTCCTGCCCCTTTGCACTTGATCCTTTACCCAACTCCTGGCCTCAATAACCACTTTAATCTGCTGTCAGTCACTATGGCTATTCCTTTTCTAGAATTTCGTACAAACAGAATTATATAGTATGTAGTAGTTATGTTTGACTTGTCCCATCATGTTGTTTTTGAAATACATTAATCTTGTGTGTATCACTATTTTGTTCATTTTTATGGCTAACAGGATTCCATGGAATGGATATACCAAATGTATTCTTCTCCACTTTTCAGCTATCATGAATGATGCTATTATAAACATTCATGAACACATTCCTGGGTGGGCATGTGTTTTCATTTCAGTTGGGCAAATATCTTCATCTTAGTCCATTCTCACACCTCTATAAGGACATACCCAAGACTGGGTAATTTATAAAGAAAAGAGGTTTAATCAGCTCACAGTTCTGCAAGCTGTACAGGTTTTGGTTTCTGGGGAGGCCTCAGGAAACTTACAATCATGGCAAAAGGCAAAAGGGAAGCAAATGCATATTCACATGGTCAGCAGGAGAGAGAGGAAGTGAAGAGGAAGATGTCACACTCTTTCTAACAACCAGATTTCATGAGAACTCTATCATGAGAACAGTAATGGTGGAGGAGTCTGCCCTCTTGATTCAATCGCTTCCCACCAGGACTCTCCTCCAACAGTGGGAATTACAATTTCACAAGAGATTTGGGTGGGGACACAAAACCAAACTGTAGCAACCTTAAAATGGAATTGCTAGGTCAAATGATGAGTAGCTTAACTTTATATGGTGTTACCATATTGTTTTTCAAAGCTATGTACCGTTTTTGCATTCCCACTTGCAATGTATGAGAATTCTAGTTGCTCCACAACCTCATCAACACTTGGCATTGTCCGTCTTTTGTTAAAATTTACATTTGTCAGATAAGTGATGTTAAGCATCTCTCCATGTGCTTACTGACAATTCATATATCTACTGTGAAGTTCATATTCAAATCATTTGCCCATTTTAAAATTGGGTTTGCTTATTGAGTTGTAAAACTTCTTATTCTGTATATTATTCCAGATACAATATATATTCTAGATACAAGATCTTTAACACATACGTTTTGCAAAAATTTTCTCTGTTTGTGAATTGCCTTTTCACTTGTCTTTTGGAAAGCTAGCTTCCAATTCTGATAAAGTATAGCTATCTCTCTGTCTGTAGGGGACTGGTTCTGGGAAGACTGACGATGCTCAAGTCCTTTATATAAAATAGTATAGTAATTGCACATAACCTATGCACATTCTCTTTTAGACTTTAAATCGCCTCTAGATTACTTATAATACCTAATACAATGTAAATAATATTACACTGTATTATTTAGGGAACAACAATAAAAAAAGTCAGTACATGTTCAGTACAGACACAATCATTCTTTTTAAGACAAATATTTTTGATCTGTGGTTGGCTGAATTCACAGATGCAGAACCCATGGCTATAGAAGGCCCATTGGACATTTAATCAATATTTTCTTTTAGATTGTGCTTTTGATTATCTTTTTCTTTTTTTGACATGGAATCTCATTATGTTGCCCCTGCACCTAGCCAATGATCTTTTAAAGAAATCTTTGCCTAACATGTGTAACAAACATATTTCCTTATGGTTTCATCTACAAGTTTAACAGCTTTAACTGTTGCATTTATGATCCGTTTTGGGATATATTTTATGTATAGTCTGAGGTAAAATTCAAAGTTCATTTTACTCCATACAGATATCCATCTGTTCTGGCAGTTTGTTGAAAAGACTATCTTTATTAACTTGGCAGCTTTGTAAAATAATCAATTGATCACATATATGGGGATCTATTTCTGGATTCTGTATTATGATCCATTGATCTATGTCTTTTTGTCAATACCAGACTGTTTTAATTATTATAGCATTACAGTAAATTTTGAAATCAAGTAGTTTGTCTTCCAACTTTATCAAAATTGTTTTAGCTATTCTAGGCTCTTTACCTTCCCAAATAAATTTAAAACCTGCTTGTCCATATCTTCAAAAAACTGTTGTAATTCTGATTGGAACTGCAGTGAATTTATGTCTATTTGAGGAGGACTACCATCTTAACAATTTTTGAGTCTTTTGATCAATGAAACAGTACACTAGTCCATTTATTTAGCTCTTCTTTAACTTCCCTTTGCAATGTTTTGTATTTTTCAGTGTATAAGTCTTTAATATGAGGGATCTTTGAAAAGTTCATGGAAAATGTGTATTATGGAAAAATTGTGCATGGATTTCAAAGCTTTTTCTGCACGAAATAAATTGACATTAAGTCGTGATAGCATGTCTGAATGAAATCTAGTTTGAGGTACTAAGAAGGATAAGACATCAGTTTGATAAGTGTCCCTATCAGAGAAACATTAATTCTGCTAAAATTGAAGCAAGAACAAACATCAAATTTATAGTGAAGCCTGGACGAATGGTGAAGCAACTGATAATTTATGAAAGTTTATGGGGTCAATGTCCCAAAGAAATCAGCAGGTTACAAATGGATGATTTCTTTGAAGAAGTGACAACATGATATTGAAGATAAAGTCTGCACTAAAAATTAATTTTGTTCTACCCTAATTGAAAAGGACTGATAATTAACAGTAGAAATGATAGCCAATACCATAGACATTGAATTAGTTCAGCTTACAGAATTCTGACTGAAAAATTAAAGTCGAGGAAACTTTCCTCTCAATGGGGGCCAAAAACATTATTCATAGATCAGCTGCAGACAAGAGCAGAGATTTTAATGGAAATTTTAAACAAGTAGGATAGAGATCCTGAAGTGTTTCTTTAAAGACTTATACAGGAAATGAAACATGGCTTTACCAGTATAATCTTAAAGACAGAGTATAGGCAGAGTGCGATGGCTCACACCTGTAATCTCAGCACTTTGGGAAGCTGAGGCAGGAGGATCATTTGAGCCCAGGAGTTCAAGATCAGCCTGGGCAATATGGGGAGACCCTGCCTGCACAAAAAAAGAAAAGAAAAAAAGAGTTGGGCAGAGTGACATGTACCTGCAGTCTCACCTTTTCAGGAGGCTGAGGTGGGAGGGTCGCTTGAGTATGAGATGTCGAGGTGGCAGTGAGCTGTGCCACTGTACTCCAGCCTGGGTGACCGAGAGAGACCTGATGGAGCTGAAAAACACAGCACGAGAACTTTGCGAAGCATAACACAAGTTTCAATAGCTGAATTGACCAAGCAGAAGAAAGTATATCAGAGATTGAAGATCAACTCAATGAAATAAAATGAGAAGGCAAGACTAGAGAAAAAAGAGTGAAAAGAAATAAAGCCTCCAAGAAAGATGGGATTATGTGAAAAGACCTAATCTACGTTTGATAGGTGTACCTGAATGTGACAGAGAGAATGAATCTAAGCTGGAAAACACTCTTCAGGATATTATCCAGGAGAACGTCCCCAACCTAGCAAGGCAGGCCAACATTCAAGTCCAGGAAATACAGAGAACACCATAAAGATATTCCTCAAGAAGAACAACCCTAAGGCACATAATTGTCAGATTCACCAGGGTTGAAATGAAGGAAAAAATGCTAAGGGCAGCCAGGGACAAAGGTTGGGTTACCCACAAAGGGAAGCCCATCAGACTCACAGCGGATCTCTCGGCAGAAACCCTACAAGCCAGAAGACACTGGGAGCCAATATTCAACATCCTTAAAGAAAAGAACTTTCAACGCAGAATTTCATATCCAGCCAAAGTAAGCTTCCTAAGTGAAGGAGAAATAAAATCCTTTACTAACAAGCAATTGCTGAGAGATTTCATCACCACCAGGCCTGCCTTATAAGGGCTCTTGAAAGAAGCACTAAACAAGGAAAGGAACAACCAGTACCAGTCACTCCAAAAACATACCAAATGGTAAAGACCATCGACACAATGAAGAAAATGTGTCAACTGACGAGCAAAACATCCAGCTAGCATCAAAATGGCAGGATCAAATTCACACATAACAATATTAACCTTAAATGTAAATGAACTAAATGCCCCAATCTTAAGACACAGACTAGCAAATTGGATAAAAAGTCAAAACCCATTGGTGTGCTGTATTCAGGAAACCCATCTCACATGCAAGGACACACACAGGCTAAAAATAGAGGGATGGAGGAAGATTTGTCAAGCAAATGGAGAGCGAAAAAAAGCAGGAGTTGTAATCCTAGTCTCTGATAAAATGGACTTTAAACCAACAAAGATCAAAAGAGACAAAGAAGGGCATTACATAATGGTAAAAGGATCAATGCAACAAGAAGAGCTAACAATCCTAAATATATACGCACCCAGTACAGGAGCACCCAGATACATAAAACAAGTTCTTAATGACCTACAAAGAGACTTAGACTCCCACACAATAGTAGTGGGAAACTTTTAACACTCCACTGTCAATATTAGACAGATCAATGAGACAGAAACTTAACAAAGATATCCAGGACTTGAACTCAGATCTGGACCAAGTAAACCTAATAGACATCTATAGAAATCCCCACCCCAAATCCACAGAATATGTATTCTTCTCAGCACTGCATGGCACCTACTCTAAAACTGACCACATAATTGGAAGTAAATCACTCCTTAGCAAATGCAAAAGAATGGAAATCGTAACAAACAGTCTCTCAGACCACAGTGCAATCAAATTAGAACTGTTAAGAAACTAACTCAGAACCCCACAACTTCATGGAAACTAAACAACTGGCTCCTGAATGTCAACTGGATAAACAATGAAATGAAGGCAGAAATAAAGATCTTCTTCGAAACCAACAAGAATGAAGACACAACAAACCAGAATCTCTGGGACACACTTAAAGCAGTGTCTCGAGGGAAATTTATAGCAATAAATGCCCACATGAGAAGTGAGGAAAGATCTAAAATCGACACCCTATCGTCAAAATTGAAAGAGCTAGAGGAGCAAGATCAAAAAAAAAAATCTCAAAACCTAGCAGAAGACAAGAAATAACTAAGATCAGAGCAAAACTGAAGGAGATAGAGACACAAAAAACCCTTCAAAAAATCAATAAATCCAGGAGCTGGTTTTTTGAAAAGATCAACAAAACAGACCGCTAGCCAGATTAATAAAAAAGAAAAGGGAGAAGAATCAAATAGATACAATAAAAAACGATAAAGGGGATATCATCACTGACTTCACAGAAATACAAATTACAATCAGAGATTACTACAAACAACTCTATGCACATATTCCAATAAACCTGGAAGAAATGAATAAATTCCTGGACACCTGCACCCTCCCAAGCCTAAACCAGGAGGAAGTTGAAACCTGGAACAGATCAATAACAAGGGCTGACGTTGAGGCAGCAATTAATAGCCTACGAATCAACAAAAGTCCAGGTCCAGATGGGTTCACAGCTGAATTCTACCAGACATACAAAGAGAAGCTGGTACCACTCATTCTGAAACTATTCCAAACAATACAAAAAGAGGGAATCCTTCCCAAATCATTTTATGAGACCAACATCATCCTGACACCAAAAACCCAGCAGAGACTCAACAAAAAAAGAAAACTTCAGGCCAATATCCATGATGAACATAGATGCAAAAATCTTCAATAAAATACTGGCAAACTGATTGCAATAGCACATCAAAAAGCTTATCCATTATGATCAAGTGGGCTTCATTCTGGGGATGCAAGGTTGGTTGAACATACCCAAGTCTATAAATGTAATCCACCACATAAACAGAACAAAAGACAAAAATCACATGATTATCTCAATAGATACAGAGAAGGTCTTTGACAAAATTCAACAGCGCTTTATGCTAAAAACTCCCAATAAACTAGGTATCGAAGGAACATATCTCAAAATAATAAAAGCTATTTACGACAAACCTACAGCCAATATCATACTGAATAGGCAAAAACTGGAAGCATTCCCTTTGAAATCCGGCACTAGACAAGGATGCTCTCTGTCACCACTCCTATTGAATATAGTATTGGAAGTTCTAGCCAGAGAAACTAGGCAAGGAAAAAAATAAAGTATATTCAATTAGGAAAAGAGGAAGTCAAGTTGTATCTATTTGCAGATGACATGACTGTATATTTAGAAGGCCCCATCATCTCAGCCCAAAATTTCCTGAAACTGATAAGCAACTTCAGCAAAGTCTCAGGATATAAAATCAATGTGCAGAAATCACAAGCATTTCTATATACCAATAACAGACTAACAGAGAGCCAAATCATGAGTGAACTCCCATTCACAATTGCTACAAAGAGAATAAAAAACCTAGGAATACAACTAACAAAGGATGTAAAGGACCTCTTCAAGGAGAACTATAAACTTCTGCTCAAGGAAATAAGAGAAGACACAAACAAATGGAGAAACATTCCATGCTCATGGTTAGGAAGAATCAAGATCGTGAAAATGGCCATACTGCCAAAAGTAATTTATAGATTCACTGCTATCTCCATCAAGCTACCAATGACCTTCTTCACAGAACTGGAAAAAACCTTCATATGGAATGAAAAGAGAGCCTGCATAGCCAAAACAATCCTAAGCAAAAAGAACAAAGCCAGAGGCGTCATGCTACCTGATTTCAAACTATACTACAAAGCTACAGTAACCAAAACAGCATGGTACTGGTACCAAAACAGAGATATAGACCAATGGAACAGAACAGAGGCCTTGGAGGCAACGCCACACATCTACAACCATCTGATCTTTGACAAACCTGACAAAAACAAGCAAAGGGGAAAGGATTACCTGTTTAATAAATGGTGTTGGGAAAACTGGCTAGCAGTGTGCAGAAAACAGAAACTGGACCCCTTCCTGACACCTTACACCAAAATTAACTGCAAATGGATTAAAGACTTAAGTATAAGACCTAACACCATAAAAACCCTAGAAGAAGACCTAGGCAAAACCATTCAGGACATAGGCATAGGCAAGGACTTCATGACTAAAACGCCAAAAGCATTGGGAACAAAAGCCAAAATAGACAAATTGAACCTAATTAAACTCCAGAGCTTCTGTACAGCAAAAGAAACAATCATTAGAGTGAACCAGCAACCAATAGAATGGGAAAAGATGTTTGCAAGCTACCCATCTGACAAAGGGCTAATACCCAGAATCTACAAAGAACTAAAACAGATATACAAGAAAAAAACAAACAAACCCATCCAAAAGTGGGATAATGCTATGAACAGATACTTTTCAAAAGAAGACATATATGAGGCCAACAAACATATGAAAAAATGCTCATCATCACTGATTATTAGAGAAATGCAAAAAAAAAAAAAAAACAAATTAAGAAACCATTTCATGCCAGTTAGAATGGCAATCATTAAAAAATCTGGAGACAACAGATGCTGGAGAGGATGTGGAGAAATAGGAACACTTTTACACTGTTGGTGGGAGTGTAAACTAGTTCAACCATTGTGGAAGACAGTGGGGTGCTTCCTCAAGGACCTAGAAATAGAAATTCCATTTGACCCAGCAATCCCATTACTGGGTATATACCCAAAGGATTATAAATTATTCTATTATAAAGACACATGCACACTGTTCATAGTGGCACTGTTTATAGTGGCATTGTTTATAGAGGCACAGTTCATAGTGGCAGTTTTTTTTTTTTTTTTTTTTTT
>PVKP010045573.1:0-16065 GCA_004027715.1 Plecturocebus donacophilus | reverse complement strand
AAAAAACAAAAAAACTACAAAGCGCGTTCAAGTTTGCCATGAATCCCAGACATCAATCATAAACACTCGCAGCGTTTACTCCTAACGCGTGGAATTTGTGTCGACATCCACTGTTACCGAATACACAAGCCACAGCAGAAAACAGCGAGCTGGCAGCCTCACCGAGACTCAAAAGGACTCCCGGGGACGACTCGGTCTAACACAGTGAGTACCGGCTATTGGACTTTTGTCCAGTAACAGCTGAGACAAAGTCCAGGACTATCCAAGGACCATGGGAGGGGGTGGGGCGTGGAAGGGAAGCGCCACGAACAACAATCGCCCAGCAGCGCCAAGTCCGCTTCCAGGCTTTCGGTTTTTTTGCCTCCATCTTGCGTGCGCCTGCCGGGAGTCTGACGGAGCGAAGGCTGAGGTGGCAGCGGCAGGAGAGTCTGGCCGCGACAGGACGGTACGTGCCCCGCGCTCGACCCCGCGCCGCAGGCGCGGGAGCTGTCCCACACCCCGAACCCCGACTCCCGGCTCTGCATCAGCGTTGCAGCAGGCCCCGCGCCGCCGCGCACCCGCGTCCCACCCCTGGCAGTTCCTCACAGCCCCGCGCCCCAGGGAACCGCAGGTGGTTTCTCGCAGTGGCCAGGAGAATAGGGGGGCCTTCTGGAACCGACTGAGGTGGTTTTTTTTTTTTTTGAGTCGGAGTCACGCCCTGTCGCCCAGGAGCAATGGCGCGATCTCGGCTCACTGCAACCTCCGCTTCCAGGGTTCAAGCGATTCTCCTGCCTCGAGTAGCTGGCGCGCTACCACACCCGGCAATTTTTTTGTATTTTTAGTAGAGATGGGGTTTCACTATGTTGGCCTCGAATTCCTGGGTGGTCTCGAATTCCTGACCTCCTGATCCTCCCAGAGTGCTGGGATTACAGGCGTGACCCACCGCGCCGGACCAACCTGAGTCAGTTTTGTAGATTCCTTATCTCGTCTGTTTACTGCGGGCACAGCGCTGGGCGGAACGCCCCCGCTTCCGCTTCCGCTTCCGCTTCCGCTTCCGCCCCGCTCGGAGCCCAGTCACCCCTGCTACCCGCAACGGCGCCCCTGATTCCCAGAAACGGGCGATCTGGGCCATTGAGGTTCTAGCTGCACGCCGACGGACCAGATCCACCGGAAATAACCCTTGGCCAACTCTGGCCACCCCCTGCAGCCGAAGCCCCAGAGGCCACTCGCGAGCTTCGGTGGCGGGTCCTCAGCGTCGTGTAAACTTTGCTTTAGATAATCTTAAGGGTTCAGTTCTTGGGGTGAACTGTTTAGAAGATTGGCAGTTTTCCTTTCAAAAGTCCTTGGGAATGTGGACTTTCCGAACGGTTGTGTGTGTGCGCGCTGGATCTCACCCAGTGGGAGCCGCCGCCCGGGCGGGAATTTCACAGTAGCCTGGTCAGGGCGGTTATTTTCCAGAGCAGTTTAATGTCTATTTTGCCCAAGTGCAAGGAAAGCTTACGTTGGAAAAGCTGAGAATGCTTGACTGATGAAGTTTTTAGAGCCTTAAAATGAACTGTTTCTGCCACTTTTCCACCCCTTCAAAAGGACTGGGAAATGTAAAATGGCTTCAAGATGTTATTGCTTGAGGGTGTCCGGATTTGGACATAAAGCCACTTTCTTTTAATATTAGGAATGCCACACAATAGAAGAACAAAGGCCACTGAAATTCAGAATCAGTTTTTGGCTCCACGGAGCAGGAAGTAAATTCATGGACGCCAGAGGTCTTGCGAATAATTTAATTGGTTGACATTTGAAATTTGTTCTTAAGCGGGTGAACCCAATAGGGGGATAGCATATGTAAAGCTTTGGGACAACGGTAAACGGCGATAATCTAGAACTGAGAGGGGCCTCTGGAAGGTTTGACCTGCTTTAGATAGAGATTTCAGATAAGAGGAACGAAGTTTTGGCCCTTTTCGGTTAGTGGTTCCCCTAAATAACCTTACAAAAGTCTCGAACAAAAAAAAAAAGTTGGCTCTACTCCAAGATCTAAACAAAAAACACTGGATTGAAAAGGGAATTTTGAATGTTTACTATTTGCTTTACATACATTTTCTTGTTTTGTTAATACTGGTTATACTTACAGCTTTTGGGTCAAATGTCCTGGTTAAAATGGCTTTCTTTAGCGACTTTGTTTTACGTTTCTGTTTGTAACTGACATTTGACCTTCTTTTAACGCGCTATTACTTGCTTCCTTATACCGGCTTCCCAGGTGAAACCATTTGCAGGGTCGTGGGTTTCCCTCACCCCGAAAGTCTTGCGCGACCCGGGGTGGGCAGGATAGCATGAAGTTTTTTGTCTTGGTTAGGGGCTTCCAGGAAGCCGAAGCGGAAATTGCCTAGGCCCCTGGGGCGTCGGAGGTCCTACCGCAGCTCCCTGTAGGTGGTGGGTGCGCAGCGGCGGTGCCCACTCAGTCCTGGTGGGGCCGCACGTAACTTTCCTGAGCTATGCGTAAGCCCTTTGACCACCCAGAGACACGCGTGTGGCTCTGTGCAAATTTCAACTGCGCGGGGGCGGGGAATTCTGCAGACGGGATTCGAGAATTTACGTCTAGTGTGATAACGTGTCACCAGTGGGCGGCGTGGATTAGGTGCGAAGGCGCTCACAGGCAGAAGTTTTGGGACTCCCGCCGGCGAAGCCACCTGTTGATGCATTTGATTTCTGTCCCTGTTCCTCGTCCCATCTGGAGGATTTCCAATTCCAGTTTTGCGGAGCGGCAGGTCTGAGCTTGTCCGACGAGGGTGGGAGTTGGGCCCGGCGGAGATCCAGAAGGAAGAGCCGGCTGCTTGCCCGGGCGTGAGTAGACCGAGAATCCTGCCTGACCCCCGCCCCTGGGCTGTTGTCGCTCTGGGCTCCTGGGACGTCTGGGCACTGTCATACCGGCAGAAAAGGATTGAGTCCTCGCTTTCGGCCCTAGGTCGAGCCTCTGGAGCACTCACAACACTCCGAGGCGTGTGGCTCTTTCAAATACCAGGAATGGACTCTGGGGACTCGGGCACCCTTGGAGTCTGGTTATTTCTTCCCTGTAGAGCCCCAGAGGCTAATTAAACTCATGTTTATGGACTGCAATGCCTCTTTGCCTTTAATTCGGTATAATCCTACCAACATTTATTGAGTTTCTCTGGGCCAAGCAGAGTTCTGGGTGCCGAGGACATAGAAATGGATCTAAGCTTGATTCTTGTCCCCATAACCCCAAAATGTGGTTGAGGAGGACTCAGAAAAGTTACCTACACAGATAAATTCAAGTCAAGGCAGTTTAGACAAGAGCAACTGATAGCCTGACTGGAGGAAGCCTGTGGGCCAGGGTAGGGCAGTTATGATAACATGGGTTCTTTTTGTTTATTTTGTCTTTTTAATTTTTTTTTTTTTTTAGACGGAGTCTCACTCTGTCACCAGGCTGGAGTACAGTGGCGCGATCTCGGCTCACTGCAGCCTCCGACTCCTGGGTTCAAGTGATTCTCCTTCTTTTTAATGCATGTTTTTAGCAACTGATATGTAATAATGGTTGGTAACACCCCAAGTTGGGATGTATATAGGCTTTAACCTCAGTTCATGATCTTCTGGACTATGTTTGAGTATGTATCTGCAGCATTACAGAAATCAGGGACCACAAGATGATTTATTATTACACATCCTTATTTTAAATATTTTGAAGGGGGCATAAAATGACATTTCATGCACTATCTTAGGTAAATGCCTACAGATGGAGCAGGAAAAATGGAGTCATCACATTATCTGTTTGAATTGCTATACAAACAGCCAACATCCGTAGGTTCTGCACACCAATGGAGGAGGAAGGTGAATTATGTTCAGGATGAATGTACAAAACTTCTGTGAGATGGCCACATTCTACTTTACCCAGAATTGTGCAACTCTTCTTCTTTTAGAAACTTCTGGGTGACACTTTGAAGTGTTTCATGTTTATATCACCACTGGGGCTTCCCAGACACCTGAAAGTCCCAGGTATGCATGCTACTTACTGCAGCTGGCAAGACAGGTTTCTCTATTGCCGCTCAGTTTTGTGGGTTGCTAAGAAATGACATTTGCATTCATGCTGTGGTTCATTGGACATGACATGTTTTATGCTATACTATGACCTTGCTTCAGATAGAGAAGCAGTACAAAGAAGGGAATGTTAAGTACGTCTTTGGGTGGCTTAGCTGGTCATGCTGGATGCTTTGCTACTGATTGCAAGGAACATTATGTGCTTTTGATATCAGAAAGTTTGGAGGCAGAGTTGTGTTCTGTGAGAAAGGTTGAGAAGCCTGACTAAACTTAACCGCATTTGCTGACACGTGGTTAGGGTTAAGGCTGGGTACCAGCGAGGTGTGTTAAGTGCTTTAATAGAGGTATTTTGTTTTGTTTTGTTTTTCGAGATGGAGTTTCTCTCTTGTTGCTCAGGCTGGAGTGCAGTGGTGAAATCTCGGCTCATGGCAACCTCCACCTCCCAGGCTCAAGAGATTCTTGTGCCTTAGCCCCACTGAGTAGCTGGAATTATGGGCATGCGCCACAATACCCAGCTAGTTTTTGTATTTTTAGTAGAGACAGGGTTTTGCCATGTTGACCAGGCTGGTCTTGAACTCCTGGCCTCAAGTGATCCACCCGCCTTGGCCTCCCAAAGTGCTGGAACTACAGGTGTGAACCACTGCCCTTGGCCAGTTCAAGCATGAACTTTAGAAAGTTCACTTAGATAGAAAGTAGATTTGGAGAGCATAAGGTCAGAAGCAGGGGGAACAGAAAGGCCAGAGGAATGAGTCTGGATGAGAGATGGATGGTAGGGGAACACCAGCACTTAAGGCACAAGTGCAGAAAGAGGATACTGAAGAGTAGGAGGAAGTTAGAGAGGGTCTGTGTAGACTAGCAGTGTGAGCTCAGCCAAGGGAGAAGAGTTTCAAGGAGGGATTAATTAGCAGTGTCAGCTGGAGTGGAGCAGTCAGGTGAAAGAGGTCTTCTAAGTTTTTGGTTGTGGCAACTAGGTCACCAGGCCTCAACAAGAGCTGTGTCATCAGGGCTGGGATACTAGTGGGGGCAAGTGGGGCACTCGCGTTGGGTACATTTAAGGGGGTGCTCAAATAGTAATCAAGATACGTAATATTTTTATGCAATTTTTTTTTTTTTGAGACAGAGTCTTGCTTTGTTGCCAGGCGCCAGGCTGGAGTGCAGTGTCAGGATCTTGGCTCACTGCTACCTCTGCCTCCTGATTTCAAGCAATTCTCTTGCCTCAGCCTCCCAGGTAGCTGGGACTACAGGCACGTGCCACCATGCCCAGTTAATTTTTGCATTTTAGTAGAGACGAGGTTTCACCATGTTGGCCAGGGTGGTCTCGATCTCTTGACCTCATGATCCGCCCGCCTCGGCCTCCCAAAGTGCTGGGATTACTTAATGCAATATTTTTAAAAATAGACATAAATGCCAAAAAGCTATAATGAACAAAATATCAACATTTTAA
Organism: Plecturocebus donacophilus; assembly: GCA_004027715.1. Classification (NCBI taxonomy): domain Eukaryota; kingdom Metazoa; phylum Chordata; class Mammalia; order Primates; family Pitheciidae; genus Plecturocebus; species Plecturocebus donacophilus. The sequence continues at coordinate 10,598 of PVKP010045573.1, read as the reverse complement.
AGAAAGACAGCATCAGTATTACTGATTGTCCCTTTTGCCTTAGATTCCAGTATGGCTCAGGACTGAGTGTCGCTGTGTAGAGTAGATGGTGGGATGAGGGGATCCAGGTGGAGGCATGTTGAGGAGTGAACTGTGTGTGAACAAACTGAAGCACTGAGTACAGACTGTTCCTTCACAAGGTCCCTGCTTTATGTGAAAGGGAATAAAGTGAAAGGATGAGGTCTAGGGGACCCTCAGGCTTTTATGAGGGTTTTAGGTTTATTTATTTTTTAAGATGGAAGAGACTTGCACATGTTTATGAGCTGAGGGGAGCTGTCTCTGGAGGCAGAGAGAGGATGATGAGAGTAGACATAGGGGCTTAGTAGAGACAGGAGGGTATGCAGAGAGGCTTAGCCCTAGGCAAGCAGAGGGACAGGAGGAACCGGCTGGGGCAGTGGAAAGGTGTAAGGTGGCAGGAGCTTGTGCCTGATACACAGATGAGAGATGGCACTGGGGGTGGTGTTGGGATGGAAGAGAGTGGTGGAGGTTGGAGCACTCCTTGAAGGGTGTGGCAAAGGAGCTGACCAGGGTCTTCTTGTAAATGAAACTGCTGAGCAGCCAGTAGGGGCCCAGCTAAGGAAATTGCCAGGGTGTGGTGGTAAGATTGTGGTATCTCTTTTCGCTTCCTTCAGAACTGCTTGCTACTCAAGGTGTAGGAGTGGTGGAGGCTCACTTTGTCTGAGGCAGGGGTTCTGAAGTGATCAACCATCCCTATTTTCCTGGGACTGAGGGGTTTCTTGGGACTTGGTTACCCTAGATGTTGCAGGGCTGGCCATCAGGAGGCAAAAAGGCGAGAGATGAAAGTGCTGGCCAGAGTTTGCAGCATGCGCCTCCTGATCTCTGGGTCTCTACTGTCAGAGGGTCTTTGAGCTCAGTGCTAGTGGCAGCCTCCTGATCCTCACTTCCCTGGCTGAGGCAAGGTCGTTCCAGTAGCCCCAGAAGTCTTTGTTAGAATCCCACACCCCAGGGCTCCTTCCTCTAGCCCTTCCAGCAGTTTTGTTAGTACCAGTATTAAGTGTAATTTCTACAAAAAATGCCTGGAGTATTTCTGTTTCCAGAACTGGATGCTCCTGTTAGCTAGTGTGTGAAAGATAACTGACTTGCCTAAGCTTTGTTGGCATTTTGAATAATAATTGGCAATGGTCTCATGACTTTGGCAAGAGAAATGAAACAGAAATTGGTCTCAGGTTTTCGTTGCTGTGGTTGTGAAGGTCAGAAACAGTTTGTATAAGGGTGTGGGTGTGGAAAAGAAGGGGAGATATAGTCATTACATTAGAATATGACTGTGAGGGGAGTTAAGGGGAATTCCTTTAAAATTCTAGAAAACACACACAGGTGCCAATTTTGTCTGGCTAGGGAAAGTGAACTGCTGAAAACACCAGAGGGAGAAATGAAATTAATGGAATCTTGATCAGCCAGGAGTATTAGGTATTTGAAAGCAGGGAAGAAAAATAATTGAGCTTGGATATTCCTTTTGCCCTTCATCTGAGTAAGGTAAAGTCAAGTGACTCTTCAGAAGAGTGAATGGGACACTGAGTCCGGCGTCTCATCTCAGGCAGGGTGTGGTTGGAAACTGATGGGCACAAGTCCTTTTACTGGGCTCTAAAGATCACATTCATCTGGGTGTGGTGGCTCACACCTATAATCTCAGCATTTTGGGAGGCTGAGGCAGGAGAATCGCTTGAGCCCAGGAGTTCGAGACCAGCCTAAGCAACACAGTAGGACCCTTTTTTTTTTTTTTTTTTTTTTTTTTTTTTTTTACAAAAACCTGAAGATCTTATGAGCTTCCCTAGTCTGAGAGTAATTTGGCTTGAGCTTAAAAGAAACCCCAGTAAAGTGATGATTATTTGGACCCCAGCCCTACCTCTCCCTAGTATGCTCTCCTTTCTCAAATGCTCACCACCTCTAGCCACAGCGAACTGCCTCCGACACCACCCCAGCACACACACACACACTATTTTGCTGCATCTGAGTGGGCTGGCTCCACACGGGATCTGTAGTTTCCTTTTGATATTTTCTCTCAATGTGCCAGATGCTACCACTGAGTAATCTAGAATTTGCTGCCAAACCCTACCCCCATTAGCGCAGAGGGAAGACAGTATGCCAGTGCTCTTGCTGAGTGCGTGACTGGCAGAAAGCAGTCATGGGTGTGATGGTTGGAAGAAACAAACTGAGCAGATAGTGTTTTTTTAAATGATTATCTAATTTTGTTAACTCTTGGTATATTGTTGATATTTAGGAATTACAAAAGTTAGATGACTGTAAAAATAGAGAATTAAGCATTTCATTTCTAGTAGTTCTGTTTGGTTCTTTTTCAAACATGTTAGTAAATTTGTATAATATCTCATTTCTTACTCTTGTGTTTAATGATTTTATTTTTGTGTTTATTTTATTCCTTCTAGGGTATATACTTTTTAAATTTTTATTTATTTTTAAATTTATTTTGAGACAGAGTCTTGCTCTGTTGCCAGGCTGGAGTGCAATGGTGCCATCTCAGCTCACTGCAACCTCCTGGATTGAAGCGATTCTCCTGCCTCAGACTCCTGAATAGCTGGGATTACAGGCGCGCGCCACCACGCCCAGCTAAGTTTTGTATTTTTAGTAGAGATGGGGTTTCACCATGTTGGCCAGGTTGATCTCCATATCTTGACCTTGTGATCCGCCTGCCCCAGCCTCCCAAAGTGCTGGGATTACAGGAGTGAGCCACCGCGCCCAGCCTGTGTATATAAATATTTTATAGTTTAATTTATAATAACAACTCTTGACAAAATTGTGACTACTAGTGAATATAATAGAAATTATCTTGACCTCCTTTTCATGGAAGCTGATGGTGAGATTAAAGCACTGCTGGCTTGCGAGTAGAGTATAGATTTGGGCTTTCCAGAACACATAAAAGTAGCATTTATCTTTCTGATTAAAAAAAATGTAAAATAGTCTGAGCACCAGTTTTTCCACTTTCATTGAGCAAATTTAATTTTAGTATATTTAACTTAGCATATTTAATTTCTCCAGTTATTTACAAATAGTCATATTTAAGTGACGTTTGAATGAATGGGCACACCCATTTCAAATTTCTAACCTCATTTTTCCCCTTGTTCTCATATAAAACTTTTCTATTTATGTGTTTTTATTTTAAGAAACCTCAAATCTTTTGCGGACTGATATTGTATGTAAATAAATAAAGGGATTCAGTACTTCTTTCACTAAATACAGCTAGATAAATACATAAATATATTTGTACACAAATACAAAACAACCATTAGCAATTTAGGGTTGGGGAGTGTTTCCACTTATATTTTGTTAATAAATTTGATTGTAACCTGAAATATTGTCTTGTAGGAACAGATAAAGAATGCAAGAGCTGATTTAACCTAATTTTTAGCTATGAAACTTAGATAGGTTAGCAACTTAAATTGTGAAAAAAAATATGAGTTCCAATGGAAAGAGTTAAGAACACACCCATGTTGTACTGAAAAAATGGAGAAAAGAAAAAAGATGAATAAATTAGTTTTTAAAAATAAGAACACACCCATGGCATGAGCCTCCTTCTCACCCAGCCCCATCCCAGGAGTGAGACCTTACCCCAGATCCTCTGTAACTTCTGATGTTCCATTGAGAACATCAGAAGCACTGATGGCAGTTGCTGCCATGTAGCAGTGCATTGAGAGTCAGGTCCTCTGGCACCTCCATGGGGCTCAGGGTCTGAAGATGTGATCCAAACCTGACAACTTGGTGGCAGGTCCTATGAGTATTCATAATGAAGTTGTGAAAAGGGCTTGGGGTCTAGGAGGATGGTAGCAGAGGTTTCTGCTTCCAGGTGTGAATGAAGGGCTTTTGAAGTAGAAGAGCAACTTGAAAAAAAGGAGTGGCATAGGGACAGAAACTTCTTTTCTCCATTGTTTGTTAAAGGACCTGTGGGTGGAGTCATTGAAGCGCAAGTTTAACCCTGTGACACAAGTTTCCCTCCTTTAGTCAGCCTGTCGTCATTGGGCTTTTCCCTCTTCCTCCTACCTCTTAGTTGTAATCTTTTACAACTAAGTAAACCTCTTAGTTTAATTTTTTATGTAACATGCTTTACATCCTGATGAATTCTGAAAAAAGCATGTGGGGTTTCCTTTGAGATGATTTCATATGTTGCTTCATTTCCTTTACAATGTAGGTTTTCTTCTCTATCTTGTGGTTTTTGGATTAGTCTGAGTGCTTGGCTCTGTCTACCAACAATCCCTTAATATAGACATAACAATGTGACCTTAATCTACTTAGGTCAGGGAGACCAGCAAGAAAAGAAGAGCCTGTACTTTGAATCTTAGGCATAAGTTAGCTTGATAAAATTTTCAAAAAATTCCCTTTTAACCACAGAACTCCTCCACTGGAAAGGATTCTGAAAGAAATGAAGTCATCCCTCAGAAATGAAGTTGACTACCTCCTGGCTTTCTGTTGACTGGCCTGGAGCTGTACTCCTATAGACCCTTGTGAGCTTTCCTAGCCTAAGAGTAGGATGTCTGCTGAGGTCATCCATCAGGTTGAAGAAGCACTTGACACAGATGAGAAGGAGATGCTGCTCTTTTTGTGCCGGGATGTTGCTATAGATGTGGTTCCACCTAATGTCAGGGACCTTCTGGATATTTTACGTGAAAGAGGTAAGCTGTCTCTCTTGAGCTTGGCTGAATTGCTCTACAGAGTGAGGCGATTTGACCTGCTCAAGCGGATCTTGAAAATGGACAGAAAAGCCGTGGAGGACCACCTGCTCAGGCACCCTCACCTTGTTTCAGACTACAGGTAATTAATCAACTCTTCCTGAGGCTGGATGGGTGTGAGGGAGTTAAATATCTCAGACTTTACTGAATGGTAGAAACAAGAACAATAAGAAGTGCAGCCACTTTAATTTCTCTGCCTACTTATCCAACTGCCAGATGATGTCACTTCATTCCTGTAAACACTTTAAATTCTTGAAACTTGCTTTCTTGTTTTTTTTTTTCTTGAGACATCTGTTGCCCAGGCTTGAGTGCAGTGGCGCATCTTGGCACACTGCAACCTCTGCCTCCCGGGTTCAGGTGATTCTCCTGCCTCAGCCTCCCAAGTAGCTGCCTCCCAAGTAGCTGGTACTACAGGTGTGTGCCACCACATCAGGCTATTTGTGTGTGTGTGTGTGTGTGTGTGTGTGTGTGTGTGTGTGTGTGTGTGTGTGTGTGTGTGTGTTTTTAGTAGAGACAGGGTTTCATCATATTGGCCAGGCTGATCTTGAACTCCTGACCTCAAGTGATCCGGCTGCCTTGGCTTCCCAAAAAGCTGGGATTACAGGTGTGAGCCACTGCCCCCAGCTGAAACATGCTTTCTCAATGGAATTGGGATCATATGCAGGTAGAAGGGACAGAACAGATGATATGTGTTTGCCTGAAGGATAGAATGACAAGACATGAAGAAAGATAGGAACAATTAAAAGCTGGTCATTCTTGCCAGCCTCTGACAGTGTGAGATCTGCAGACCAGGTGCTGTGGCTCACACCTGTAATCCCAACACTTTGGGAGGCTGAGGCGCAAGGATTACTTGAGTTTGAGACCAGTCTGGCCAACATGGTGAAACCCTGTCTCTACTAAAAATACAAAAAAATTAGCCAGGCGTGGTGTCATGTGCCTGTAATCCCAGCTACTCGGGAGGCTGAGGCAGGGGAATTGCTTGAACCCAGGAGGTGGAGGTTGCAGTGAGCTGAGATTGCTCTGCTGCACTCCAGCTTGGGCGACAAGAGTGTGACTCCGTTTCAAAAAAAAAAAAAAGAGAGATCTGCAGAGGTGTTTACTAGTTAATTTTCTGTGAAGTCAGTCTTTGGTAATTTCTGGTACAAAGAAAGGAAATAACAAGTCTGACAGTGATCTTCCTACCTTTGTAGAAACTCCATCATCCTTTCTGAATCCCCATTGGCCCTTTCCCTGCTGAGGAAGTTTATCAGGGTGGGCTGCCTTCCTGCACTGCTGGAGAGCCTGAATTGAAAATCTCGTCAGTTAACCAATCTAAGCCCCTTCAGTTCAAAGAGGAAATGGCCACTGGAGTCCTCTTTAGTTCTGACAAGCTTTGGGTTGCTCCTTCCTCTTGCTCATATGTTAATGTCTTTAGAGGTTCAGAGGGGCAGGGAAGCTACTGAGAAGCTGAGTTTCTGGAGAAAGGAAGATAACTTGTAACCTTAGGTTGATGTTTTCTTTTCTTTTTTCTTTTTTTTTTTTTTTCTGAGACAGCTCTGTAGCCCAGACTGGAGTGCAGTGGTGCGATATTGGCTCACTCTAACCTCTGCTTCTGGATTTCAAGTGATTCTCCTGCCTCAGCCTCCTGAGTAGCTGGGACTACAGGCGCCCATTACCATGCCCAGCTAATTTTTTTTGTATTTTAGTAAAGAGAGGGTTTCACCATGTTGGCCAGGATGGTCTCGATCTCTAGACCTTGTGATCCGCGTGCCTCGGACTCCCAAAGTGCTGGGATTACAGGCATGAGGCACCACGCCAGGCTCCTTTAGCATCTTGCAATTCAAAGTATGGTCCTTGAATCAACATCATCTGAGAGCTTGTTAAACAGAGACGATAAGGCTACTTTGAATTCTATTTCTGACTTTTATGTTAGTCATTTGGGTTCTTAAGTAATTTCACTATAACTTCTGGTGGGGGCTAGGGGATTCTTTAGGGAAGTTTCCATTAACTGAATTGTTTTCAGAAGCTGTTAATTGGCAAAGGAGGTACCATCTCCTATTGAAAACGGGCAAGGAAGAGTTTCCTTTTTTGAGTTCCCTTAAGATCTCTTTCTGGGGTGATCTAGGCTTGCTGTCTTATAAGAGAGGAACATATTCACACAGGGGCAAGAACTAGTCTTTTAATAAATTATTGACATAGGGAAGGCATGGGCTCTTGGAGTTGTCTTAGGACTGATGTCTGAATTAACTAAATGAACTTGTTTGGTTTGCAGAGTGCTGATGGCAGAGATCGGGGAGGATTTGGATAAATCTGATGTGTCCTCATTAATTTTCCTCATGAGGGATTACATGGGCCGAGGCAAGATAAACAAGGAGAAGGTGAATTTTATTCTTTTGGTTCATGGTCCTAAGAGCTTATCAGAAGTGGGAGCTGCTTTTTTTTGATATATAGAGAGGGAAGCAGGCAGTCTGCCACCACTGTAGTGGGAGTCAGACATCTCAGGTGGTTTTTAAATGATAACATTAGTGAGAAGAGAATTGGTTTGTGAATTGAGAAGAAATAGGATAGTATCTTCTGGTGTGGCCTTGGATGTTTCTTTCATCCTTGGATTTCATCCTTATTTCTGTAACATTCATAGGCCTGGCTCATATGTGTTTCCCTCCCTGGTTTGATGGGGGTGTGGGGAGGACATCCCATCTGCTTGTGCTGGGTAGAAACAGGAAGGAGGTGCTAGTTCACTATTGTATCACCCTCCTACTGCCATCTATTTCTCCTAAGCTGACTCATGGTCAGTGTGGGGTCTAGGCTGCATGTAGAAGTGGGGTGGGGGAAGGTTCTTGTGACTGATGGATCTGGGAAATGGTAAAAATAGAGATTTGGAGTTGAAAACCAGGTAGTGGTGAAGATCTTGGGGATGTCGTGATTGCTAGAAAAATATTTAAAATCCATGGCTGGGTGCAGTGGCCCACACCTCTAATCCCAGCACTTTGGGAGCCCGAGGTGGGTGGATCACCTGAGGTCAGGAGTTCCAGACCAGCCTGGCTAACCTGGTGAAACTCCATCTCTACTAAAAATATAAGAAATTAGCCGGGCATGGTGGTGGGCACCCGTAATCCCAGTTACTCAGGAGGCTGAGGTAGGAGAATCACTTGAATCCAGGAGGTAGAGGTTGCAGTGAGCTGAGATAGTGGCATTGCACTCCAACCTGGACAACAAAGCAAGACTCTGTCTCAAAAAAAAAAAAAAAAAAAAAAGAAAGAAAGAAAGAAAAATATTTAAATTCCAGTTGGCCTGGCCGGGCACAGTAGCTTATGCCTGTAATCCCAGCACTCTGGGAGTCCGAGCTGGGCGGATCGCTGGAAGTCAGGAGTTTGAGATCAGCCTGGCCAACATGCCAAAACCCCATCTCTACTAAAAATACAGAATTTAACCAGGCTTGGTGGTACATGCCTGTAATCCCAGCTACTTGGGAGGCTGAGGCAGGAGAATTGCTTGAACCTGGGAGGCAGAGGTTGCAGTAAGCCAAGACTGTGCCACTGCACTCCAGCTAGGGCTACAGAGCGAGACTCCATCTCAAAAGAAAAAATAAAAACATTCCAGTTGGCCCTACATGGTAATGTTGACCTAACAACAGGCCAGGAAATGTTTGAGAACTTATTGTTTCCAAAATATGACAATAGGTCCTCAAAGTAGGCAGGCCAGTGCCTGCCTCAGAATTCAAATAAGTCATTGTTTGAGAATTTCCTCATGTTCCTAATGATTGTAGTTTTGTTTCTTAAGTCCCATCAAATGCAAAATGGGAAGGAAAATGAAACTAGAACTCCCTTTTTGGTTTCTCCTAGTAATTGTCTCTCCCAGTCATTTATATATATTTAAATTATGATTATTGTTTTCTAAAATAAAGATAGCACTTCAGTAACCAAATGTTAAATGCAAAGGAAATAAACCCCAAAGCAATGCTTGTTTCTGAAATATAGTTCGTTCATAATCCCTGTGGCCCAAGGTAAATGAATAGCAAAACACTCAAACCTTGTTGTAATTTTACTTCTCTATAACCCCCTGAGTCAGAATGAGTTGAAAGGTCCAGCATCGATTCAAACATTTTGGAAACTTTAAAACTATATCATGTGATTTTTCTCATAAAGTCTTTTCCCAGCTACCTTCTTTCTCCCTTTTTCAGAGAAGTCCTTAGAGTTTTTCACTGTAATACCAGCCTGATCTTTTGGAAAATAATAAACTCAGGTGGGTTCTGTTTTCAGGCCTGCTCTTTTATGGTCCTTCTCAATGACACAACACGGCACACGTGTCTGTCTGCACCCAAGGAGCAGCTTGATGACCAAAAGACTTTCCACCACCTCTGTTCTGAGTAAAAATCACAAGTCTAAGGTGCTCATGACTGAGATGTCTGGTTTAAGATCACTGAAAGTCACTGAAAGGGCTCATCTTGTCACATTTTCTTACTGTTATAAATCACATGGACTGAGGTTTGCATTTGGGGCTTATTAGTCAGCTCTGGTTTTTTTTTTTTTTTGAGACGGTCTTGCTCTGCTGCCCAGGCTGGAGTGAGCAATTACGGCTCACTACAGCCTTGACCTGGGCTCAAGTGATCCTCCACCTCTGCCTCCTGAGTAGCTGGGACCACAGGTGTATGCCACCACACCCAGCTTATTTTTTTATTTTCTGTAGAGCTGGGAGTCTCGCTATTTTGCTCAGGCTGGTCTCAAACTCCTGGGCTCAAGCAATCTTCCCGCTTCAGCCTCCCAAAGTGCTGGGATTACAGGCATGAGCTATTGCACCTGGCCTAGCTAGCTCTATTGACATTTGTTTTTTGTTGGTGGTTCTCTTAGAGTTTCTTGGACCTTGTGGTTGAGTTGGAGAAACGAAATCTGGTTGCCCCAGATCAACTGGATTTATTAGAAAAATGCCTTAAGAACATCCACAGAATAGACCTGAAGACAAAAATCCAGAAGTACAAGCAGTCTGGTAAGAATTTTGGCCTCTCAGTGGTCTAGAGGAAGTACTCTGTGCACAGGGTGCATGACTGGTAAAGATTCAATTGTTGGATAGGTGGATGGAATGGAACCCAAATGACCAAAGACCCCTTTAGCTTGTGGCTAGAAATCACATCTCTTTATATCCTTCGTATGCCAGATCTGCCAACTCCATTGCCCTGTATATTCATGATCTCTGCAAAATGCTGCCAAGCAGTTCTTAACATTTCAATTTTCAAGAAAAAATCTGGGATCTGCACAGGCTGGCAGAGCTATGGATATTCAGGGGTTTTGCATGTATGCTGAACCCTACTGCCTTGCTCTAGTATTTGGCCTGATAACCACTATCCAAGTTCAGGTGATGTCACTTGGGTCTCATACCTTCCCTGCATGTGTCCCAAGTTTCACAAAACCTCCTTGTGGAAAAGAGCACGTTCAATTTCTTCCTTGATAAAAGGAACCAGACTCACATTGGCCTTTTCCCTTACTTGCGTCCCTCATTGTCTTTTAGACTCAGCCTCAGCTTGGGCTCTGTTAGCAAGTTCATTGCCACCATAGCATCACAGCCTAAAGGGCATGGCTGAGACTCATTGATCTGTAGAGCACTCTTCCACCCCAACACACTCTAAAAGACTGATCAAAGATCGAGAACAGAAGTAGCATTTATACTCCATTCTTAATGATGCTTGGTGGAAGAGTCATCTGATATTTTGAATTCAGTAAGGTGACTGGAAAGTTTAGGATATTTTGAAAGATGGTGATTGACCTTGGACTGAACCATTATTGAAGAGTTATTTGATAATAATTTATAAATTTTAACTCAGTACCTCCCTTCTGCTTTTATAGCTCAAGGAGCAGGGACAAGTTATAAAAATGTTCTCCAAGCAGCAAT
>PVKP010045572.1:0-16056 GCA_004027715.1 Plecturocebus donacophilus | reverse complement strand
CTAATGATAAAGCAAATTCTCATTTCTATCAGCCTTCCTGACTTCTTCATGGATATTCTGGCATTACAAATTTAGCTTATTAGAAAAACCAAACCCATGTTTTCCCTTCAAGCCCTCCCAATTTCACTTATGATCCTGCCTAAGTGAAAGCCATCATGCCGTGCCCCCCACAACCATTCCCTCCATTTATCTAGACCTAAACTTGGAAGTCACCTTGTACAGACCAAGTCTGTCTGCAAAAGGTAGAGTCCTTTCCCTTCCCACAGCCACTGTCCTGGGTTACTTTCTCATTATCTGATTTGTAGAGTATTACTGTAATACAAATGGCCTTGATTCTGGTCTCTCTCCTTCCAGTCCCTGATTTTTTGGATTTCTCATTAGCTTTGCATCCCTGCATACATCCTCAGCTCCAGCCATGCCAAGCCCATGAAGATGCCTACCTCATGGTGTCCTCTCAAGCTCTGTGCCTCACACATTCTGTCCTTCCTTGGCTGCATTAAAAGGAAAGGAGTCAGGGAAGCAGTTTGGAAGCTAAGTAACTTGTCTGAGGTCACATAGAAAGTAACTGGTAGAGCTCAGATGTGAACCCATGGCTTACTGCCGGTAGCCTTCTGAGTTTGCACATTTATGCTGATACACCAGTTGGCATTCCTCCCCTCCTCTTGGATTGCACCAAGGGTCTCTATATGATGTAGATCTAGGTGGGCCAAGCCAGGAAGACCCTCAGTAACCAACAACCACTGAAATAAAGGACGATTTCTATGGATTCCTTTCTTCAGTTTGTAAAATAAGAAAAGCTTTGAGTTCCTCCTTCTTACTCATGCCACATTCTTTCTGTCTTCCATTCTCATCTTCTACAATGGCACCTTGGCATACTGAATATTTAAAGCTGAAAGAAATCGAGAAAACCACAGAAGCAGAACATTCTCTGACCCTCTCTTTCTTTATCTCTGACCTTATTCCACCTTCCTCCCCTGAAGAAGATCACAAAAATAAAATTCTCTGGCCTACTCCCCTGAAAGTCGGTTCTAAGATCTTCCTTCCAGAGTAGTCCTGGAGGCCAAGAAGAATCTGAACATACAGGCCTTGCTAAGTTCCGCCACGTTTATTACCATTAAATCATATCCCTCTGTCCTCCAATCACAGTTCTGCAAGACTGATCATAAAAATAATTTTCCCTGGGTCTTTGGGTCTTAATTTCTAAAGGCTCCATGTCATATAAAACTTAGATTAATTAAATTTGGTTATGCTTTTGTCTTGTTAATTTGTCTTTTGTTACAGTGGTGTCAGCCATGAATCTTGCGGTGATTTAGGAAAATACATTATTTTTACTCTCCTACAACCAACAGGAAAGGGTTTTAAATTACCCCTTAAGAATCACAAGAAGTCTTATTCAACTTGTCACTTTTTCCCTATCTGATGGCCCAATTAGACAATGGCTTTCTGCTCTAAGTGCTCTGTGTTTCCTTCAGAGACTCCTAATAACTTGGTGGAGTGAGCTGGAGGTGAGGACTGGGGAGAAATATCTCTCTGGTCCAGTGAAGAGTGAGCATCTGATACTCAGACAAAAAGCCAGGTTGCTGGGTGGCTCCTTAGGACACAGCCAGCTGATGGTGCTTTGCCAGTTATTCTGACACTGTAGCCCAGGTCTTATGTCCTACAGAGCAGCAACTCAAACATGACTGTCAAATAGATCATAACCAAGATGTTTAAAGGTATGGTGCTGGTTCTTGTGAAATATTTGTAGCATGTGGTTCCATTTGCTTCTCAGTAATTTAGAGCTGAGAAAGAAGCTACAGATATTTTCAATCAGTGTTTCTGGTTCACAAGTATTGGTACTGGAAGTTATTTAACAGTTGCGAAGCCTGGCCGGGTGCAGTGGCTCGTGCCTGTAATCTCGACATTTCGAGAGGCCTAGGTGGGAGGATCGCTTGAGCCCAAGAGTTTGAGGCCAGCCTGCACAACATGGCAAATCTGTTTCTCCAAAAACCTTTTTCAAAAAAATTAGGTGGGCATTGTGGCTGTGGTCCCAGATACTCAAGAGGCTGAGGTGGGAAGATCACTTGAGCCTGGGATGTCAAACCTGCAGTGGAACCATGACTGTAACCCCTGCAGTCCATCCTGGGTGACAGAGTGAGATTCTGTCTCAAAAATAACAACGACCAAAAGTTAATAAAAACTTACTAATACAGGCCTCACAAAAATTAGAGTTTATGTTTGTTTGAAACAGTACCTGGGATAAAGCTTCACCTGACATTTCTCTGAAGGGAAAATTTGCCAAATGCATTACTAGTGTCAGCAAAATTGAAAGAAGCATTTTTCAGTTAATTATGAAATTAAACTTTTCTCAAACACTCTTAGCAGAAATGCTAATTTATAAATCTGATATGTCACAATCAGATTTCTTCTATTGCTAACATATTATCCCCCAGCCAATAAAAGTAGTTCCTTAGAAGCTACCAGTAGAGAAGTCTCTAGTTCTTTTACTGTGTATATTTGAAAGTAATAAAGGCTTATTTCTTTAGAAGTGCTTTATTATTCAGACTTTCCTTAGTTTAGCCAGAACTTCACAGAAAATTAGTCTTTTGTTAGCGAGGCTTCCTGTTATATGAGATTTTCCATTTGAACACATGGGTGTGAGTGCAAGAAGCGTTCTATCTTCCATGTCATCCACGTGACTGACGATTGTGAAGGGGTTTCTTCCTCAGGTCTCCTAGGTAGAGAGCAGAAAGCACAGGCTGGGTAACGAATCCTCTCTCCTCTCATTTCTCAAGGTGGCTTTTAAGGTTGAAAAAATTCTTCCTTAATTTTCCTTCTTCTTTTATTCTCCGAATTTTCTGATTTTTCTTTCTAAATACACACTTCCCCTGAAGTCCTTACAAAAATGTTAACAAAAATATAAAATAAAGAAAAAACTCATGTGAAAGGGATGAAGAGATAGGAAGAGGAGAGTAGAGGAGAGAAGAGGAGAAGAGAAGCAAGGGAAGAAAAGAAGACTGGAGGAAGGAAGGGAGAGAAAAATGCACCAAAGAGGTGAAGAGAATTCAGCTCACAAAAAGGGAAGAAAGAAGAGAGAGGGAAAACACAAATGCTCGAAACAAGGTGGGTTAGGTGAGAAGAGGAAGTCAAAGAAACATAAAGGAATGATGTTTCAGTAAACTCCCATCAAGCTCTGACAGGTCAACTCTTTTGCATTTTCTGAAAGCTATTTTCTTTTTTCAGCAGAATCATTACCAGTTGTATGGCTTCCCCCTACGTGTCTTTATTCCAGCACCTCAAAAGTCAGAAAAGAAAATTATATTCACATTAGCAACTCATTAAATGCCTCCATATTTGTAGCAGGCTCTGAATGCATTGCTTTTACACAATCTACATGCCTACTTGGAGGCATTGTCAGCCGGGGCTTGGAGGCTGGGAGCCCTTCTGTCATGCATATGGTAAAGTGGGTGGGGTGGGGCTGTGTCAGAGTCATCCATCATCCTCCATCAATGTCACTACCTCCTGCAGGGACCCAGCCAATGGGCAGTCAGTCACTCAGGCCTGACAGCTGGTCATCAGTCCCAGGTGGGGGATGTGTCTGCACTTCCAAGGTATTAGCTACCGGGGTGGCTCTTTTTGCTAAGACCGGTAGGTTCTAGGAAGCTCTCCACCTTCAGAATTATTAAGCATATTTGTAACTTTACTCACCTCTGTGTCAACTGGTCAGGGTCGGGCCAATGAATGGGAAGATTTGCTCTGTATTTACCTAAAATTGGGGTGGATCATCACTTAAAATCAAATAATGGGCAGTTAAGGCAAATACAGTAGGCACTTTCATGCATGGCAAACCATAACATTTACTGTAGTGTTAGACTTTCATATTAAGTAAGCCTAGACTAAATCATGGCTGCCTAATTAGACAAGGTACTAACGAGTTAAGGCTTTCTCTTTGTCTTAAACTGTCTCTTCCTCTGAATCCCTAATTAGTGCCTCTTTTTTTAAGTTGAGATATATCAATTATACCTTAATGTAAAATAAAGTTTACAATCTCAAGTGTACAGTGCTATGACTTTTTGCATACGTACACATCACTATAACTATCTCTCAGATCATAATATAGATTATATGCTTTTTCAATCACATAACTCATAGTACCCCGCATTACAGTAATTTATGTATATTTCTATGTCTTTCATTGAGTTATAAACAAAAGACAAAGTCCTAGTCTTTTTCATATTTGTAGTTCTTGCAGTACCTGCAAGGCTTGAAATATGGTCTAGTTTCACCTTTCTAAAAATAATGAAAAATTCTCTATGTAATTTTGAAGTCAGAGTAGTAGGTCCTTAAAAACAATCTCATGAACCTAGCCTTAACAAACAAGAGGCCAATGAAAGAAGAAAATACAAGAAAATGGCATAAAAGACAGCTTCCCCACTTCCCAATTGCCAACATTCATTTTCCCTCAGCAAATATTTTTTGAGAAAGTGCTACATGGTAGGTACAGACTCTATGTTCTCAAAAACAAACTTCTGCCCTCATGGAGTTCACATTCTAATGGGGAAATGGTTGTCCAGTCTTACAGAGACGAGTGTAAGAGTTTATATAAGAGATTATTACAAGACAGCAAAAAATCCTAGAAATATTTGAATTGTGTTTTAGGAAAATTTTAATGGAGTCTGATTTACTCTCCTATTCCATAGAGGGGTCAGTGCAATACAAATACTGCTAGCCCAACACTGAAGGAAAGGCAGGCATAGAAAACCTGCGTATTTATTTTAATTTTATATATGAACACTTTGGTCATGGCATTTGAAAAGTTAGTCCTGGGATGGAGACTAGTAAATTTAAAATCATTGCCAGTATCAAGATGGACCAGAACCCCATAAAGGGTACTCAGTTGACTGACAGATGTTTAGGAAAGCTTTATATTTCTCCAGCAGGATGGTTCTTTTCTATCTCTGCTTTCATTTCTTCTTCTTTGGTCTTAACTAAGTTCCATAAAATGGTATCTACCCTCATAACTCCCATGCGGAAGGATGCCCATCTTATTTTTCAAGTTAGTCCTGAAAGACGTTGTTAAAGAAAACTTCAGGCAAGGTAAATTTGAAGGAGTTTAATTGAACAACAAAAAAAAGAAGAAATGATTTGCAAATTGGGCAGCCTCTAAAATCAAAGCAGATTCGGAGAGACTCCAGGGGAGCCTTGCAGGCAGAACAAATTTATAGACAGAAAAAAAATTAAGTGACGTAAGGAAGTCAGCAGTGAGGTACAGAAACAGTGGGATTAGTTACAGCTCCGCATTTGCCTTATTTGCACTCAGAAGTCTGAGTCTTCTTCAACCAGAAGAGTGGTTGAAGTATGGCCGCTGGGATTGGCCAAGGCTCAGCTATTGTTAGAGAGGCAAACTCCTAAGTTTGGTTTTCAATCTTGTCTACCTATTAAACTAGCTTACAGTTCCTCCACAAGAACTCTATTGCAGAAGTACAGAGTCCTTCTCAGGCCGTATTTAGTTCACTTTAACAACGTTGCAGCACATACAGCAGCCTTCACTCTAGAGTCCACAGGATTCTGAAGCAAGTGATATTTACCCCAATATTAGAGATCCAAGCAGATCTGACACACCTTCTGCACCAACTGGGCAATCCAGTTTCCTAGAGGCAAGGCCTAAGACCCAACTGTCCCCAAATTGCATTACTCCCAGTTCCTGGGTGGGTCCAGTCTTCATGTATGGACTTCTCTTTGGGGGGCCCAATTCAGTGGCTTGCTCAGTCTCCCTACAGGTCTGATTGCCCTACCTTGAACTACAATACATCTGTTTGAGATCTGGTTTCTGTCTTCATCTTCCTAGGTCAGATTTTGTCTGCTAGTTGAAGTTAGGTCATATCTCTGCTGAACCGTCAGAGCATCTTGACTTCTGAATGTGTCTTTTGTCTTATTTTTCCTCTGCTGTTCTGAACCAGGCAAGCAGACCTCCTGGTAGGGTCTGAATCATGTTGAACAACTGTACCTCAACATACCCAATTGTTTCCCCAGGACAGGGCTTTGATCCGGCTCACAACCAGTGCTTCATCACCTCCAGTGACAGGCAGCTCACTACCTCGTAAAGCAACAAATTCTAATTGTGATCTAATTTTAAGTCATCGTTTTCTTAGTATGAGTGGAAATAAACTTTGTTGTTTCCTTCATGCTTTAGTAAAGAAAAACAAAGGTGTTAGATGTTGAGTATTTATATTGTAATCATTCTGCTAAGCTAAAATTTATGGCAAAAATAGATGTGTTCTTTGACCTCAAGTTACTCCAGTCATTAGGACTTGTGAGGAAGATATACTCTTTTTAACTTTATTTTATTTTATTTTTTTTTTTTTTTGAGATGGAGTCTCTCTTTCACCCAGGCTGGAAGGCAGTGGCACAATCTTGTCTCACTGCAACCTCCACCTCTTGGGTTCAAGCAATTCTCCTGTCTCATCCTCCCAAGTAGGTAGGATCACAGGTGTACACTACCATGCTCAGCTAATTTTTGTATTTTTGTAGAGACAGTGTTTCACTATGTTGGCCAGGCTGTTCTCAAACTCCAGACCTCAAGTGATCCGCCTAACTTGGCCTCCCAAAGTGCTGAGATTATAGGCATGAGCCACCATGCCCGGCCTTTTTTTTTTTTTTTTTTAACAATTATTATTTTTAACTGATACATAATAATTGCACATAATTATGGAGTACAGTGTTATATTTTGAAACAGGTATAAAACATGTAATAATCAAATCAGGGTAATTAGCAAATCCATCACCTCGAACATTTATCATTTCTTTGTATTGAGAACACTCAAAATTCTCTCTTTTGGCTCTTTGAAAAGATACATGATCTTCTATTACAACACATGACAAAAATGATAAAATCTACGCAAAGCATTTTTAAGATCATTGAAAGAAGCAGCAAACTCTGGCTGAGGGATATGAGGTTGGCAAAATCATGGAAGGTTTGACAGGGAAGGTGAGAGATCACCTAATACTTGGAGAATGAATAGGAGTTTTGCTGACATGGAAGAGTATTAAAAGCAAATTGCTCCTAGGGACAATCATCTCCAAAGCATGTTAGAATTCTTTATGTTGAAGGTGACAGACTGCCCAACTCAAATTTGTTGAAGTCGAAATAGGAATAGGTTTGTCTTACACATAGTTTGACTTAAGGTTCAGACAATCTTACCAAAATTGTGGCTCCATTTTTCTGTGTCTTTGTCAATTTTACACTCCTTCATCTCCAGGCAGGGTCTGCTCTTTGTAACAAAATGACCATCGCAGTTCCAGACCTCACATTTGCATCCACCACTCTCCAGGGGAAATGTGGCAAAAGTCTTAGGATTCATTTTTGCTCATGTGGTCTAATTGGGTTACGTAAACATTTCTGAATTTATCACTGCAGTTAATCGGGAGTATAAGGTCATAGCTGACACTTCTCTAATAAAAGACAGGTTAGCAAGAGAAAAAATGACAAATTTATTTAACAAATTTTATGTAACATGACAGCCTCCAGAAACAAAGATTCAAAGACACAGGGAGAACTATTTTTATGCTTAGGCTTGATGAACAATGCACAGCCATGTAGAAATATGATTGGACCAAAAGGGCATGATCTAATGGTAAATAATTAAAGAGGGAAACCCAGCAAGGCCTGTTTATCCAGCTTCTTCTCAGCCTCTCTGTGTAGCAATTTCTTCCCCTGGGTATAGGGAGGATACCTGTTGCCTGAGGGTCAGGGTCTTCAGGGAGAAGATCAGAGAGTGACATTTCTAGGCTTTATGGCTTGCTTTGAGGGAGAGGACTTCTAGTTTCTATGCCCTGTTTAGGGGAAGAAATGGGGGAAAGAAAAAAGAGGTGAGAAAAGGTTAGAGATTTCTTGCTTCTTGCAGTCTCCTTGAGTTCAAAGTATCCACATGTCAAAATCCTGTCCTTTGGAGTATTGTCTTCTGAGGCTCCACAGGAAAAAGCGATTTCAGTGGCTTCGGCCAATCAAGAACTATCCCTGGAACTGGAAGGGTTCAGTCCCATCTAATCACATGGCAAAGAATGAGAGGGAAGTAAGTTCCTCCCGAGGATATCGAAATATTGTTGCCAGGAAAAGAGAGAATGAATGATGGGGAGGCAGTTAATGATACCCTCTGTAAAAAGGCAGGGAATTGTTTTTAATGTGTGGTCTTACTGCAGAATTGGAAGATTCATGATTTATATTTGGAGGATAGGGAGCATTTGGAGGTGTGACCACGGATAAGATTGAAAGGGAGGCAGGAACCCTGATGAGAAGGGCAATGCCATATTAGTTGAGGTAAACACTGAGCTGTTAGAACAAAGAGCCCCAGAACTGGGTGGCTTAAAGAGATTATTTCTGATTTAAGTAGTAGCCCTAAATAACAATGTGGCTTTGCTCCACATATTTAATCCATTCCTTCCTTCCTGTTGCTCCAGCGGCCTCTGGGCCATTGACATTGTGTGGTTCCTTGAAGCTGGGTCATGGACACAGCCACATGTTAGCTCATGGGAAGAAGAAAGAAAGGAAGCCCAGAGTAGCAATTTCCTTTTAAACAAGAGTGCATATTACATCAGCTCATTCCGTAGGTGAGAACTCAGTCACATGACCACCCGGCCGCAAACGAGGCTGAGAAATGTCGTCTTCAGCTGCGGGTGGAATGGGCATGTCCAGGAGGAAGGGAAGAACAGATTTTAGGCCAAAGAGCAATTTGCCACGGATGATAAAACTCTGGTAGAATTATTTAGTAAACAAAGGAGTAGAATGAAATGATCCCACTTGAGTTTAAGAAATTTCCCTTGAGTGTGAAAAGAAGCTGAAGTGAGACAGAGTCACCACTTAAGAATCATTCAAATGTGAAATGTTGAAGGCCTGAACTAAGGTCTCCTTGGAGATAAATAAAAGAGTTGAAATACGTGCCCTCAAGACCTTTTCTCTCCTCTTCATGTCAGACTTCTACGTAGCGGCTCACTCCCATGGGTCACCAACCCTGGAGAGGTCTAGGCATATTTTTAACACGAGCCTACCCACACACGTGGACTCGGTGGATGTTAATCAAACACCAAATGCTATCAGGAGCATGGACTGAGCTGTTTCTATCACACGACAGGGTAGAGAGCCACCAATTTCTGCTTATTACAGTGCAGTGCATTATTAAACAGTATGTCAGGGAGGGAAAAGCCGGAGCTCAGCCACTTACTAACTGTGTGGTTTTGGGGAAGACACTTATTCCCTCTGCCCTTCAGTTTCTTAGTATATAAACATGGAACTAATACTCTCTGAAAGTATTGCGAGAATTAATGAAATCATCTCTGTGACAGGCAGGTGCTCAGCAAGGGACACTGGTGCTTGTCCCCGCTTGTCCAACACGTGCTTGTAAATTTGCCTTTGTCCTTAAGAGCATCTTCATGCCAATATCCGAGGAAAAGATACATATTTTTTAAACCTAGAGATGCTGTTGCCTGTCCTGGCCTTCGCCCCGATTCAGTCTGACTCCCCTCGGGGTGCCTAGTGACTGAAGATCCACAAGATTTTTGCAGCTGGTGGAGGTAGCACATTAGAAATTCATTTTTTCCTGTCATAATAACAAAGTGCAGGGCAGCAGGCCGGGCATAGTTTCGTATGGGAAAACCCACAGAAGGGGACAGCTGAAGGGAGCTGTGCTTTTCTCCGCTGTTTCTTGTCAGAGAGAACCATCCTCAAAAGGACAAAAAAAAAAAAACAGTCCCTGTTGAATTTCGATGTCTCAGTTCTAGGGGCAAAATAGTTGTGTCGTCACAGCCTCTTCGCCTGCTTTTGCTAAATGGGGAAGAGAGCACCTCATCCAGGCTCCGGGGAGTGCACTCACGTCTCAGGCTTTCCCCCAAGCGCTCGGGGAACCAGACAGGCTGGCTCGCCTCTGGAGAAAATGCCCAAGAAATTCAATTCTTGGATGTTTCAATTCTTGGTTTGTTTCTTAAGTCCTACAAGTGGCGATTTCATTGGGGGAAATTTTAGAAAGAGAACTAGGTGGTTTTTTTTTCCGAACAAATGAATGGATGGATGTAAGTTGGTGATGTCTGGGCATGGGTGCGAGACGTGTCTGCAGCTTTGTCCAGATATCTCCAGGTATGCGAAATGCACGCAGGAAATTAAGTCTAGCTCTTCAAGAGGCAAGACAAAACCCAGCTGTGCACAAACCAGCAACTGGCCTCTCAGCGGCTTCCTTGCCAGTAAGCAATGTTATGTTTAAAGGGTCTGTGGTCTAGCGTAGCAGAAAATGGATCTAAAGATATGTTAGGAGCAGTATCTGAGCCAGTGACTATGCCTTTAAGCCCAAAGGCAACTTGAAGAAGAAAAGTATTCCAGGCCCCTTAGGGGAACGTTTAAGAGAGCAGAGTTGCCTTCTCCGCAGGGCCCCAAGGCAAGGTGCCCACAAGGGCCCACAACAATCTATTACATCTTATCTAAAAGAGGAAAAAATGTTGACATATTTAAAATTATGTAATAATATGTTGTTATCGTTATGGTGGGATATTGTTTTGCCTACGAACGGGCCACCAAAGTAATAATGTGGCCCTGAAGAGAAGCTGAATTTTAAAAACAGAAAGAATATACAAATGAGGGAAGGGAAAATCAGCAAACTTTAAATGTTCAGTGGTCCGTCATCAGTAATGAAACCTAATGACTTCTATGGAATACAGTAAGATTTCCACAGATTGACAGACTATTGTTTTCATCACTCCAAATGCTGATAGGGATCAAATCCGGCCCTGCTTTTCTTGCTAATGTAGGATAAGCCCGCACTAAATCACCCACCTGTTCAGGTGCTGCCTGCTCTCCCTCAACCTGACATCTTTTACTTCCCTCCAACGTGGGGAGGAACTAACGCCTCTGGGTCCCTTTCTGGCATTTATTGTCAACCAGCAGGGGTTGCTAGAGAACAATCTCGGCCCCTCGTCCATCCCGAGAGCCCTCAGAGAAAACCAAAACCTTGCGTGGTAGTCTGGGCTTTCTTGGCACCAACGTAGGCAAAAAGTTTGACTTGCTATAGAGGAACGGGCCACTCTGAGCTGAGAGGTGAAGAAGCAAACACGCTGTAAGTGACGTTTCTTGTTGGGGAAGGTTCTGAGTCTTTGTGAACCTTGGATGGGAGATCTCCGGTCGGCTGACAGCCAGGGGATGTCCGAATGAGCAGCGTGAGGACTTCGGCTGCCCCTCACTCTCCTGAGCCAACCTGAAGCCCTGTCCTTGATGAACGCTGGCCCTCCCAGGCTGCTCTCACTGGGGCCAGGGGCGAAGTTCGTGTTTCCCGTGCGTTTGCGTTTGAATTGGGCAAGATTGAAATCTGAACTCCAGTCTGGCATAGAAAAGAACTCCCTGATATAACTCTGGTAACAACAAACAAACTGAAACTTCAGACGAATTGCCTGTTTTCTTGTTGAGGATTTAGTAAAATGCGCCAGGGCTGCTGCCTGGTAACAGTGTTAGAAAGCCACCCCCCGCCCCCGCCCAAGGACGGCCACTCTCAGCTAAAGGGCCAGTTTCAGGAACTCAGTCTTGAAGTGGCGTTTGCTGTCTTGCTGCTGCCTATTGTGTTGAAAAAGGTTTTTTTTTTTTTTTTTTTTATTTGGCCTGATTGTAAATGTTTTGAATGTAAAAGACACCCAAATTCATTAAATGTGTGAAATGATGGGAAAAAAAGTGTGAAATTGTAACAGTCGGTTTGTAGTTGATTAATAGAAATCTCTTCTAACAATCCCCAGAACCTTCCGGGGGTCATTGGAACGGAGCAGCTGTAGAGACAGCAGGAGTGGTTTTGACACTGCCCAGTGAGGGCCATGCCGTGTTCCCAACAAGTGGGCAGAGTCCCATGCACTCTGCGCTCTCCTGGCCTCTCCCCGACGATTGGCTGCAAGGGCAAACGAACATGCAGATTAACCAGCAAGGTGCTGCTCTGCTCTTGGTCTTGAAGGGGTTTGTCTTTAAGAGACATTATGGTTTCAAACGAATGAATCGCTTGCAGTTAAAAGGGCCACTTCGGCCACTGGTAACTGCTTGCTCCGGGCCAGTCTGATTTCTTAGCTTGACCATCTGTGCCACAAGCAGAATCATTTGCATAATTTAGTGTGTGGCAGCAACTTTGGGGTGTCCTGGAAAGGGCTACTGAATGAACACAAGACTTGGCAACCGGTTGGCATCTCCAGTTCCCCATTTGCCACCCCTCCTCAGATATAGACAAGTCTTGACAAGGGCAAGTAAAAAATGGCCCTTCTTTGGGGGAGCACATTTTTCCATATTTTTCAGCCTCTGCTCACCCCAAACCTGTAGTGTCTTTTCTTTTTGAAACTGTGCTGCAGGCTACCGTCCTGAAGCTAAAGGATTTTTTGCCTTTGAAGAGGTACAAAGGAAACATCAAAGTAAATGTCCTCGCAGTGACATAAGGATAGAATAATGGTGACCTAGCAGCTAGAGACTTGGCCAAATGCTGAAAGTAATTCACGCCACTCACCAACAATGGGGGATGTGTGACAATGATATATACCAGGAGACAAGGACAACCACTTTGCAGGGCTTCGATGCCCCACAAACCCAGTTGTAGGCCGATCAATACCGTCATAAGACAATTATCAAAGACCATCAGCACATCATATTTTCATACCATAAACAGCTCAAGGCGCCAGGGATGGCTTTCCTACAGAAAGCACATAGCATAAATTTGAAGGGTGTGAAATTGACATGATTAATAATTATAGTTATTAGCACATGTGCCAGCTGCTCATGTATGGTTTATCCCTTGATTTATGGTGCCATAAATGCCCATCTCTCCCTCTGATGCCGAATCAAGGGGGCACACAACCGTGGGCAGAATGAGTCTCTCATTGCCAGAAGTTTCATCACAAATAAAAGAAAAAAGTGGGCTGAAAATCACCCTGGATCAGGAGACACCTCGGTGAGAGGGGAGCTGCCTTTTGTTTGCATGGCTGCTTTATCGGCTGCTGAAACCTGTCTGCTCAGTGTTCTCAAAGCCTTTGAAGTTTGGACTGCAGCTAACAAGGGGCTATAGTTTTCTAGCCCCACTCAGTCCTTGGAGCTGTTGCCAGGCTGCAAACAGTCAGTATACATATTACAGAAGAAATCACTAGGGCCAACAATGGAAGAAGCAAAAACTAACCTTTGGGGTGCCAAAAGTTAAAGCTTTTGTTGTCAGATGAAATTTGAGAGAGGTTTTCTCAGAGTTTAATAATAAATATTTTAATTGTTTCATGTGGTTATAAACAGATCTGAACATTGACAGCATGTCAAAATCATTTTAGAATCCAATTTCTTAGCAATCGTCATCCTTAGGACAAAGAGACAACTCAGTAAAGACCCAGGTCTAAACACATGAATTTCTCTCACCTTTTACATTCGCCAGTGTGAGCAGATAATGAAATCTGCTGTTCATGACTATATAATGTTGAATTACATGTCTAGAAGAAAAATAATAAAGGATAATGACAAACATGAAATCTGTTTTAGTTATCTGGAGAATGGCTTTCTTTACTTTTTGAGACCCATTAAAAAAAAAAGAACAAAAGAGGTAGAGGACGCAGAAAAGTTTGTTTGATTTTTTTTTTTTCATTTTAGGGTCATTACTCAAGTATGTTAACAGACATTGGGAAAGTAAACAAATATATTAGAAGGGAATGCTTTTATAAAAGGCAAAACTTAAAACATGCATGCCAAATATGGAGATAACAGGACACATTAAACTTTGCTAAAGATGAATGAAAAAGTCCTTTGTAGATCACCCCAACAGGCACCAGAAAATCTTGAAGACTTTTCCTCTCCTGCCTTGTTTCTCTGGTTTTTCCTTGCCTCCTTTTTGGAGCCAGCATGGAAGCCTGGCTTCAGAGCGTTAGTCCAGTGGGAGTGAGGTCTGAGCAACGGAGTCTGCCACCTTTTCCTAAATCCACCTTCAGCAACTCCCACTCCTGAATCAAGACCCAGATATGAGAATCATTTATACTGCTAAGAGATCAGCTTTGCCAGAACATCCATGTACTTATAGGCTTTCAAAACAATGAATACTGACTTTTTATAACCCTGATGAGAATTCCAGTTCCCAAGTATTACTCAGATGATGATTCTCCTTCATAGAAAACAAAAATAAATGTAAAAGACCAGCAGACACTTCTACGGGGTTTTTGAAGACAACAGAATTCTGAGGAATATCTTTGGAAATAATTCAGGAAAGACTGTCATACTTTAGGCCTCTTAAGGAAAATAACTGCTAAACATTGAAGCCTAGGGAGCTTGAAAAAAGATGTTTTAAGTAAAGCAGCAGTTCCAAAAGCATCCACTTTTTCTGACTAGTGAATATAGATAAAAATTGGAAAGTTCTTAATCCAAAGCTCAGTGAGTATAATGTAAGTGAAATGCTTAATATTTTAATTAAAAGTAAATTTACCATAGGAGTGCTTTCTAAATGAGTTACTTGTTTTAAGTGTAATACTGTTATATACATTAAAATAACATTATTGATAATGTTTTTGAAGCAAATCATCATGGACAGATTACAGAATTATGTGTTACTGCTAACTTGAAGAAAAAAAGGAATTTAAAGGTAAAAGTAAAAGATGATTTTTAAAAGTTGGATAATTCATGTTCTAAAAGAACCAGAGTTTTTTGAGTTTTTAAAGAGGGATTTCTAAGTAATGACAATGGAGCTGCGTGTTTGAATTGTATGAACCAATTTTAGCAATAGGAAATAAAACTGTAAGAGAACTCAGTTAATACATAATTTCTCATGTGGCATATAGCATCATTTTAATGCAGGAGGAAGAAGTTTTAGGACTAAGACCAACAAAAATGTTCTATAAAATACTATGCACATAGTCTCCTTAAAGTATTATTGATCAAAGGCCCATTTCAGATATTCCCAAAATGCAAATATAAGAACTACGATACTTAATAAGTGCTTTGGAAAGAGTAGATGGATGAAATAATAATCACTTATTAAGAAAATAAAATTTGATAAAGTTGAAGAAAAATGTCTTTTTTTCCCAAAGATTAAATTATGAGTGACTTTGCTTGGCAACATCTAGAAGAAAATAAAGGAATATTTACCCCTAAGGAGATGAGAGAAAGAATTAGGATCCAAATGAGTCTCTAAATCTGAGTATTGCAAAGAAGAAAAAGAGGGGATATGAACAGAGAATTGGAAATATGTAAGATGATAAAGTCAATATGTGTGTCCACATGGACTAAGTACCTTTAATAATTCCCTTTCCATCCATGAATACGTAACTGGGTCCCCATAAAAAGTGGTTGGGTCTACATTCTAGAGCCTCAGGGAACTGCTAAAGCCCACCGCTCCCACTCATTAGCGCTTGCTTGCTTTTCCCAATCCCGTTTCATTTTTTAATCTCATCTTTCCAAATCCACTTGATTCTACTATTCAACCTTAGAGCCAGCAGTGTCTTAATGCTGAAAACTGACTGACGGTTGCTTGCCCAAGAGGAGATCTTAGATCTTTTGCAGCTGTTAAAATCTTACCAAGTTTGTCATTTGTAGTAAGATTGCTGGACTAATGTTTGCTAAAAGGTCCTCCCTATCTGCCCTCTCCCCACTTAAGGGCTCCAGAAAATACTTCCTCGGGTTTCCTGTATTATCTAGACACATTCAGGTTAGCAGCCATCACTTGAGTGTTGGCTGTTAACAACACTATAGATTAACTATATTAATCTATAGAGTAGATCAACTATATTATTTGCCCTTCACATTGCAAGCTTCAGTCATGCATGACATTTTGGTAGATCTAGGACATGGTCTCCACAAAAGAAGGAGGCCACTAGCATTGTTTGATATGTTTTTTGTTCAGTCTATTGCTTGCTATTCTATTTTTGTGTAGGAGTGAAAGAAACCCCTCTTTTACCCCTTGATGTCTGATATTTGAGTTTGAGAAATATATTGACAATAGATTGATTAACAAGAGAAAAAGTATATAAATTTATTTACATGCATGGGGGCATTACAAGAAAGTGAGTGCCCAATAACCCAGTGAAGTCTAGAAGTTTATATGCCCTTCTTCATAG
>PVKP010045571.1:0-16053 GCA_004027715.1 Plecturocebus donacophilus | reverse complement strand
CAGCTGGGAGGCCGGGGTGGTCGGGGTGCTGTTGGGCGGGCGGGGGCCGCGCTGGGCTGGAGCGCGGGGTTCTGAGGAGGGTGGGTCCCAGCCGGGCTGACAGGTTCTTGGGAAGGAGGGCTGGGGGGTTGGGACCCTGTCCGCCGCACACGCAAGGTCAGCGGCCACCTGTTGTCCCCCCATCGCTGCAGCCGAGGCTTTGGGGCCGGCGCGGACTCAGGGTTTCCCATTTGTCTTCCTGGTGCTAGGACAGGTGTTTCCGTGGTCAGGCCTCTTTGTACTCCAGCACTAGTGAGAATTTGAAGACTTATTGGGACGGTGACATTTGCGGGCAAACACAAATTTGACCCTACTCTGGAAGAAGATACCGGCATAATCTGATTTCTTGGATTTCCTGTCATATATTTGAGCGTGCCAGGAGAGGGAAATGGTCTGAGCTTGGGTCTGAGTTTACGCTTCATTGGAGTAAAGGACAAGTATGTTATGTGTATAGTAGTGTTTTAGGCATTGGGATTACTTTTAAACGTTGTTGCTTATTAGTGTAATAGGATACCCACAACAGATTAAAAACATATGCTTTGCTAAACTTAAGTGATTGGTTTGTGTTACTGATCATTTTATTTTATTTTTTTAAAAATGTTGTAATTGGTTGGTCTGTTAACGTATTATTTTAACGCGTTAAATTTTCCTAGGCAAGTTTGAAAAAGGGAGGAATTTACGTTTTAAAGGTGGCTGCTGTTTTTGTTTGTTTTTTGGGGGGATTAAAAATATAACGGAAGTCGAAGGAATGATTTCAGAATTGATAGGTTATGATTTTAATAGAGACTATGTCTAGTATGTAGATGTTTGTTAACAGTAGTCTCATTTGAGCAATTTCTTCCTCTCCTGTTGATTGGTAAATTGGTATGTAGACAGAAAGGTATAGCTCACTACTTTATTTCGACTCACATATTGTTGATTACATGAACAAGGTAGCATTGGAGTTTGTCTTGTTATTGGTTACAAACTTCAGGGTGCGTATCTTTCCACTTAGCCTTCTCATGGACCAGATACTCTATCTCATTTGCTCATAAACCAAAATCCTGTAGCTTTTTACAGGGGAAATAATTATCACATGGCCAAATGAAGCAATTTGAAAATGCATTTAAAATGTAGCTATTAGTTTACTGGGGAAAATACCTAGATGTGACAGAAAGCTCACATTTGTTGTTGGTGGTTATTCTGAACCAAGTTAATAGGCTGATTAGACCCTCAGATACCCTTTGAGAAACATTGAGTGTCTTTTATGCAAAAATTTTATGTTATTTCTGCTTTGGGAAAGGAGTTTTAAACTCATAAGTACCTTCCACCTGAAGTTAGTTGAATGAATAAATATATAAGGAAAACATGATGCAGCAGCACATTTCAAGCATTTAAGAAACAAGAACTAAAAATAACGTTTGATCCTAGGTTAATATGGAATTTAAGCAGAATTATGAACAATTTTAGATTTTTTTGAAACAAGTAGTCTAAAATAAATGGATCTTTTAACATTGGGGCGTGGAAGGAGTACTTTACTGTATGCTTAAGTTCCTAAAATTGACTTTCTTTAAAAAAGAGAGTTTTGAACCATGTAATAGGCATACACTCTAAATATTCTCATAGTTATATATCCTGCAAGAGCTGTTTGTGCATCATAAAATATCAAGAAGTATATTAAAAGTATATATAAGTACATGTAAGACTAAAGGTAACTGGATCTCTCCATAGTTTTAAATGCGAATTTAATATGTTGTGACTAAAAGTGTTGTTTCAGTGTGTAGCTGTGGACATAAAACAGTTTAACTTAGATGCTTGTTAAAGGATAGGTAAAAATAAGATATACTAATAAGAAGAGTAAATAATTCCCTTGCTATCTATACAGTGAAATTATTTTAAGAAATTTGTTCAGTTTGATCAGCCTGTTTATAAACTACTTGCAAAAATCAAGTAGTTTTTAAACTACTCGTTTAATAAATGAATTTACAGGTTGACTTATTTTGGAAATAGTTTATAAACAGGCTGATCAAAATCACATATGTATATATACATATGTAATCACATATATATACATATATAGACTAATTTTCTTTTGGAAGTAGGTAGACAAAACATTGAAAGTCTTTATTTTGTCTAGTGGAAAGAGACTAAATGAAAGCTGATGATTGGACACCTTAAGTTAGTTTCTTTTGAGTAGTGATTACCATATAGCAGTACTACTCAGAGATGTGACTCTTAGGAAAAGAAAGTTTGAGTCCAGGCTGGGTGCGGTGGCTCATGCCTGTAATACCAGCACTTTGGGAGTCCGAGGCAGGCGAATCACCTGAGATCGGGAGTTTGAGACCAGCCTGACCAACATGGAGAAACTCAGTCTCTACTAGGAATACAAAATTAGGTGGGTGGGCATGGTGGTGCATGCCTGTAATCCCAGCCACTCAGGAGGCTGAGGCAGGAGAATTGCTTGAACCCAGGAGATGGAGGTTGCGGTGAGCCAAGATCACGCCATTGCAGTCTAGTATGGACAACAAGAGCGAAATTCCGTCTCAAGTAAATAAATAAGAAAGTTTGAAACCAACTGGCTCATGCCTGTGATCCCAGCACTTTGGGAGGCTGAGGTGGGTGGATCATCTGAGGTCAGGAGTTTGAGACCAGCCTGACCAACATGGAGAAATCCCATCTCTACTAAAAATACAAAATTAGCTGGGCGTAGTGGTGCATACCTGTAATCTCAGCTACTTGGGAAGCTGAGGCAGGAGAATCACTTGAACCTGGGAGGCGGAGGTTGCAGTGAGCTGAGTTCGCACCACTGCACTCCAACCTGGTCAACAAGAGCGAAACTCCGTCTCAAAAAAGAAAGTAAGTTTGAGCCCTGAGAAAATTTAACAGATGAAAAAGATTCTGAAGAAAGTCCTCTTCCAGGATCCAGTGTCAGCACATGGTTTTGGATTGTTTATACTCAACTTGATTCTCGTTTCACAATCCCCAAATGTCATAATCCAAACAGAATAAGGTAGAGGTTAAAGAGAGAATTTTGAGGGGCATGTGCTATCTGTATGTAAAGTCCCCGATTATTTTGGGGCCATAATTATGTAAAGGGCCAGACTTTTAGATTTCTAAAGAAATATTTTCCCAAAATGAGGCTACAATAGAAATGCTGATTTTTTTTTTTTTTGAGATGGAGTCTCACTCTGTTGCCAAGCTGGAGTGCAGTGGCATGATCTCAGCTCACTGCAGGCTCTGCCTCCTGGGTTCAAGTGATTCTCCTGTGTCAGCTTCCTGAGTAGCTGGCATTACAGGTACATGCCACCATGCTCAGCTAATTTTTGTATTTTTAGTAGAGACAGGGTTTCACCATGTTGGCCAGGATGGTCTCGATCTCTTCTTGACCTCGTGAGCCACTGTGCCTGGCCTGATTTTTTATTTCTACGAGGTACAGCCAATAAAAACAAATATCACACCACTGTCTTCTGTCACCATCATTTCATTTAACAAAAGGATATTTTCACTCAAACAATTGGAAAGAACAGAATCTCTCACAATAAATTTTATTTTTTTGAGACAGAGTCTTGCTCTGTCACCAGGTTGGAGTGCAGTGGGACGATCGATCTTGGCTCACTGTAACCTCCGCCTCCTTGGTTCAAGTGATTCTCCTGCCTCAGCGTCCTTGGTAACTGGGACTACAGGCGTGCACCACCACATCCAGCTAATTTTTGTATTTGTAATAGAGATGGGGTTTCACCATGTTGGCCAGGATGGTCTCAATTTCTTGACCTCGTGATCTGCCTGCCTTGGCCTCCCAAAGTGTTAGGATTACAGGCATGAGCCACTGCACCCAGCCAGAATAAAAGATCTTTAAATGGAATCATTTAGTTATATTGAAAAGTTTACTTTCAGACTAGCCTGGCTAACATGGTGAAATGCTGTCACTACTAAAAATATAAAATTAGCTGGTCGTGGTGTCATGCACCTGTAATCCCAGCTACTCCGAAGGCAGAGGCAGGAGAATCACCTAAACCAAGGAGGCAAAGGTTGCAGTAAGCGGAAATGGTGCCATTGTACTCCAGCTGGGCTACAAGAGTGAAACTCCGTCTTAAAAAAAAAAAAAAATTTACTTTTGTGTCCTTACTTTTCCCCATTTTCCCATAAATCAGTGAAAATTCTGTGGCAAACTTACACCAGCCTGCCAGCTAACATTAAGTTAGCGCTCCCTGCCCCCTTGGTTTGGTACACTGAGCTCAAATCTAAGGGATCTGGAGGGGGCTTCCAGCTCTCCCCATTCTTAGACTTGTGGCCAATATGGTGCCTCAATTTCTTATGTTAAATAGGGATTTTCACACCTACTTAGAGCCTGGCTCACACCTGTAATCCCAGCACTTTGGGAGGCTGACACCTGGCAGATCTCTTGAGCTCAGGAGTTTCAGACCAGCCTGGGCAACAGGACAAACCCTGTCTCTACAAAAAATACAAAAATTAACCTGGCATGGTGGCACATGCCTTTAGTTCCAACTTCTTGGGAGGCCGAGGTGTGAGGATCACTTGAGCCCAGGAGGCTGAGGTCACTGTGGAGTGAGCCATGATGGTGCCACTGCACTCCAGCTTGGGTGGTAGAGAGAGATCCTGTCTCAAAAAATAAACAAACTTACTTTGCCAGATGAATGTTAGGATGAAAAGTGATTACATATGTGTTCCTGAAATAAAGTCTGTCCTCAGTTAGAGCTGTTACCATTGACTGGAGATGTTACTTTTTTTTTTCAGTGTTTGATAATAAATGCCTTTAAGTTTCTTGTATATAGTCGTTTATATGTTTAAATGTTAATTATTTTAATGTATTTTATTGCTGACTTCATGGCATAGCATAAAGATGTGTTCATTTAAAACACTTTTAAGGTTGTGCAAGAGAAACTCATATGCAGAATATTCTTTTTGTTTTTTGTTTGTTTTTTTTTTTGAGATGGAGTCTTGCTCTGTTACACCCCTGGAGTGCAGTGGTGCAATCTCGGTGCAGTGGTGCGATCTCGGCTCACTGGAACCTCTGCCTCCCGGGTTCAAGCGATTCTCCTGCCTCAGCCTCCCAAGTAACTGGGATTACAGGCACCCACCACAATGCCCAGCTAATTTTTGTGTTTTTAATAGAGACAGGGTCTCACCATGTTGGCCAGGCTGATCTTGAACTCCTGACCTCAGGTGACCTGCCCGCCTCAGCCTCCCAAAGTGCTGAGATTACCGACATCAGCCACCATGCCCAGCCCTAATATGCAGAATATTGTATGTAGGTATTTCCTATATATTAGAACCCCTCTAAGAAGGGTTTCTATGTAAGAATAGTACAAATGATCTGGAAAGTTAATAGGCTTGACAAATTTATGTTTTTTATCACTTTAAAAGTAGTCTGGTTGTCCTATGGTATATGCATAGGACATATACCATAGGGGGTTGGTTCCAGACCCCTATTTCTACCAGAATCCTGGCATACTCAAGTCCCCACTGTGGGCCCTGCACATCCTGAGTATGTGAAAAGTTGGGCCTCCATATATCCAGGTCTGCATTTGGTTGAAAAAGATCCACATATATATGGGCCCATGCAGCTCAAACCTGTGTTGTTCAAGGGTCCACTGTATTTGAAAATGAAGTCCACAAAAAAAGTTGCCTTGTTTTACAAAATGTTGGATTACTACCTCTCTCATATCTTAAAAAAAAAAGTACCATCTATTTACTTACCCCATTGAGATAATAAAACTTTTAGAATAGAACCTAGGACCAGGTGTGGTGGTTCACATCTGTAATCCCAGCACTTTGGGAGGCTGAGGTCGGCAGATCACCTGAGGCTAGGAGTTTGAGACCAGCCTGGCCAACATGATGAAACTCCACCTCTACTAAAAACATAAAAAAGTAACGGGGTGTGGTGGTGTGCACCTGTAATCCCAGCTGCTCCTGAGGCTGAGGCAGGAGAATCGCTTGAACTCTGGAGGCGGAGGTTGTAGAGAGCTGAGTTCATGCCACTGTGCTCCAGCTTGGGCAACGAGTGAAACTCCAAAAAAAATATAGCCAGGCATGGTGGTGGGCGCCTGTAATAGCCACTCGGGAGGCTGGGGCAGGAGAATAACTTGAACTCAGGAGGTGAAGGCTGCAGTGAGCTGTGATCGCACCGTTGCACTCCAGACTGAACAACAAGAGTGAAACTGTCTCAAATATGTATATATATATTTGAGAGAGACATCATGTTGGCCAGGCTGGTCGCAAACTCCTAGCCTCAGGTGATCTGCCCACCTCAATAAATACTTCTAAGTTATATATATGTAACTTAGAAGTATTTATTGTTCCTTGCTTTGAGACTCAGAGGTTAAGCAACTTGCCCAAGATAACACAGGTAGTAGCAAATTGAGACTTGACACCTGGCTTCCACAGTACTTATTTAGAGTCACCTCTGAACCCCCATTTTAAAAATTAAATCTTGAGACTTGACACTTGGCTTCCAGGGTACTTAGAGTCACCTCTGCACCCCCATTTTAAAAATTAAATCTTGTCTAGGTAATGCATTTGCTGCTTCAGATTTGAAAGATAACAAGGCATGTACAGTGAAAAGTCTTCATATCCCTTCCCCCAAACAGACAGTTCTCCCTGTCAGTGGGCTGCTGTGAAACTTTTCAGAGCTGTTTGACATATAGACAAACATCCATATGACTGTATTATTTCTCCCCCTTTTTTTTTTTTAACAGGGGAGTGTCATGTACATGTTCTGAGAGATAGCCTGCTTTGGCTTGGCATTTGTTCTATTACTCTCATACTTTAAATTCTTGCATTTATATTTAGTGAAATGTTAATAACTGCCAGGACATAAAAGAGAATTTGTTAGTAGTTTTGACTAACCAATATGAATTTAAGAAATAAAATTCTTAACATTGTCCTTGTTTCTTGGTATGGAAATTTTAGAAGCAGGTTGAACTGAAAAGAGTGCAAGAGGAATAGAGAAATATCACAAAGAAGTGAATCTGGACTATAGTAGAGATAAATCTTAATACTTTCAGATAATATTTACTAGTGCTAGGCAGTGGTCTAAATGCTTTACATATATTATTAAAGTCTCACAACAGTCCCAAGAGGCAGGTAGCTTTTATTACCATTTTATAGATGAGTAAACTGAGCCACGAAAACTGACTAACACTTCATCCAGGTACTACAGTGGCAGAGACCTGATTCTAACCCAGGCAGTCTGGCTCAAGAGTCCAAACTCTTTACTGCTACTCTTTCTTACTTTCTGTCTTCCCTTTCTTTTTTCTTCCTTTCCCTCCTTCTCTCTGTCCTTCCCTCTCCTTCCCTTTCTTTTTCTTCCCTCCCTTCCCCTCCCCTCCTCTCCTCTCCTTTTTCCTGCCTTCCCTTCCTTCCCTTCTTTCCCTTCCTTTCCTTCCTTTTCTTTTTTCTTTTCTTTCCTTTCTTTATTTTTTGAGACGTTGTCTCACTCTGTCTCCCCAGGCTGAGTTGCAGTGGTGCAATTATGGCTTACTCCAGCCTCAACCTTCCCACATCAACTAATCCCCCCACCTCAGCTTCCCAAGTAGCTGGGTCTACACGTGCACACCCCACCATACCTGGCTCATTTTTTCTATTTTTCGTAGTGACAGTGTCTCTCTTTGTTGGCTGGGCTGGTCTCAAACTCCTGGGCTCAAGTGATCCTCCCACCTTGGCCTCCGAAAGTGCTAGGATTACAGTTGTGAGCCACTACAACCAGCCTTTTACCACTACTTCAAATTCCATTTAGATCTAATATTGTTAGAGCGATAACCATATCAACCAGATTTTTAAAATTGCAAAAAAAAAAAAAAATGCTGCTATTTTTGGTATCTGTATGACAAAAATATGTAGAGTTTGTATTACAGCTTTTACCTGTTTAGAGCACTCTTTGGAAAGGCAGGGAAATTACTGTGAAGGTATTGGTATTCGAGAAGTAAGTTCCTGGAGTGTTTACTTTCTAAACCTGAAGGTGCAAGGACTTGGTTTGTCACACCCAGTTAGCTAACAGATAGGCAGTTGGAGTGAGCTATTTGGAAGATTTAGCCGGTTAGCCTAGGGAGGAAGCCGGTTAGCCTAGGGAGGAAGGAGATAGGGAATCTAGGCACCTGGAGGGAGGGAGAAGGAGAAGAGTTTGAATCTGTCCTAGGTTGGGGTAGCTCTTTCTGAGGGAGGCCATGTCATGTGGACCTGCTGCATGTAGAGACGAGGGAATTGGACCTGAGATGTGGTGCTAGTTAAAGCACCCACAGGTCTCGAAATTTAAGAGGAGTTAATTTCCTCAATCATTAGGAAGAACTTGAAAGGGTGGCAAACTGTGGTCACTTAAGAAGAGCAAGTGGTTATATTTGAATGTAACATATTCAACTGGATTGGGAAAGAACCAGAATCTAGATCTTGGCCATAAAAAGTGCAAAACAAGGCGTTCTTGTAAACCATGTACTCTTGTAAACACTGATAAGACATAGCACTGAGCCTTGGGCCTTTCTTCTATAAAGTGCTTGTACAAGCTGTGGATCCCTAATCTGAAATGAAATTCTCTGGTGAGCATTTCCTTTGAGTGTCATATTGGTACTCACAGTTTTGGGATTTTGGATCATTTTGGATTTTGCACTTTCAGATTTGGGTTGCACAACCGGTATATAATGCACATATTCCCAAATCTGAAAAAATTCCAAATCCAAAGTATTTGTGCCCCAGAGCGTTAAAGTAAGGAATATTCAGCCTGTAATGGATTGTACTAGACATGTATTAGATTACCAGTTTTCAAAATTTGTATCTCAGAATCCTTGTTCTATGTCAGCGAAACAGGGATTTCATATGCTTTTGATTAACATTTTAATGTTTTAAACTTCAGAATGCTATAAATGTTTCTATACACTCAAGTGCATATCATGCTGAATTTTAATATATTAGGACAACTGATTCGTACTGCCAGGTTATCTCAAAAGAGTTATACTGAGTGAATGCTGGGCGTGGTGGCTTACACCTGTAATCCCAGCACTTTGTGAGGCCAAGGCGAGTGGATCACCTGAGGTCAGGAGTTCAAGACCAGCCTGACCAACATGACGAAACCACGTCTCTACAAAAAATACAAAAATTAGCCACGTGTGGTGGTGCACACCTGTAATCCCAGCTACTTGAGAGGCTGAGGTGGGAGAATCACTTGAACCCGGGAGGTAGAGATTGCAGTGAGCCAAGATTGCACCACTGCACACCAGCCTGGGTGACAGAGCAAGACTCTGTCTCAAAAAAAAAAAAAAAAAAAAGAGTTAAAGGTTACATACTGTATGATTGCATTTATGTAACATTATTGAAATGACAAAATTGCAGAGATGGGGAACAGATTTAGTGCTTGCTAGGAGTTAGGAATGGGAGGTGAGGGGTGGTGTGGTTATAAAGTGGTAGCATGAGGGAGCTGTGTAGGGATGGAACAGTTCTGTATCTCAGGTGTGATTATACAAAGCTGCAAATGTGGTAAACTTTCGTACAGCGAGACACACACACACACTGCATACAAATCCTAGCATTCTTAAGTCCCATTTTGCATACAAAACTGTTGAAACTTGAATACACTTGGGATTGTACCAAGGTTAGTTTCCTGATGGTGACAGAGTACTAGAGTCACATAAGTTATAACAATGGAGGAATTTGGACAAGCGTACTTGGGACCTCCCTGTTTACTTTTTTGCAAATTCCTGTGGTTTGTAATTATAGTACTTTTAAAATAAAAAGTTGGCCAGGCATGGTGGCTTACACCTGTAATCCCAGCACTTTGGGAGACTGAGGCAGGTGGATGACCTGAGGTTAGGAATTTGAGACCAGCCTAGCCAACATGGTGAAACCCTGTCTACCAAAAATGCAAGAATTAGCCGGGTATTGTGGGGTGTGCACGTGTAGTCTCAGCCACCTGGGAGGCTGAGGCATGAAAATTGCTTTGAACCTGGGATGCAGAGGTTGCAGTGAGCTGAGATTGCACCACTGCACTCCAGCCTGGGCAACAGAGCAAAACTCTGTCTCAAAACAAGAAGTAAAAAAGCAAAAAAAAAAAAAAAAAAAAAAAAAAAAAAAAAAAAAAAAAAAAAAAAAAAAAAAAAAAAAAAAAAAAAAAAAAAAAAAAAAAAAAAAAAAAAAAAAAAAAAAAAAAAAAAAAAAAATGCATTTAGAATATTTGAGAGAAAATAAGCAAAAGGAAGAATATGTAAATTGTCTATAATGCTCATACCCAGGACAACAACCTTTGGAACAGAGTTTCTCACTTTGTGTATACACTTGAAACTTTTTAAATGCCATTTTATTTTTTAGGTTGGATAGGGTGGCTCATGCCTATAATCCCAAGAGTTTGGAAGGCCAAGGTGGGTGGATCACAAGGTCAAGAAATTGAGACCATCCTGGCCAACATGGTGAAATCCCTTCTCTATTAAAAATACAAAAATTAGCTGGGTATGGTGGCACGTACCTGTAGTCCCAGCTACTACTAGGGAGGCTGAGGCAGGAGAATTGCTTGGAGAATCGCTTGACCCCAAGAGCCACAGGTTGCAGTGAGCTGAGATCATGCCACTGCACTCCAGCCTGGGTGACAGAGCGAGACTCTGTCTCAGGGAAAAAAAGCCGTTTTATTTTTTAATTAAAACTGATTTTTTTTCTTTTCCTTCTCAGAAAGGATAAAAATGTTATTGATTAATAAAACGGTAGTTTTATATTGATATTTTAAAATTTTAGGGTGGTGCTTGTTTGCTCCTGTAACGATATATAAGCACATTCAGTACTATCAGAACTAATTGCATTATGCAATAATGTGACTGCCTGATGCATATATCAGCATTAGTACATATTGTAAAGATTTTATTTTTTACCAAAAAACTTACAACTACCAAGTATTCACATTCCTTAACATTATTACAGAATTAATTTAGAAATGTTCTACTTTTAAAACTTCTGGACAGGTGTAATTAAATCCTTAGATAGCATTAATGTACTATTTTAAAAACACACAGAAAACATTATCATTTGCAAAACATGCTTTATCATCTACTCATCTTTGTGAATCAGGTTTTTCTTGATACCATACAATCAAAACAAAACAAATTTGACATAAGACTGCCTAATCATCTTTAAGTTTCTCTTAATCAGAGAAATTTTATTGTTCTCATTATACATGTTCTACATGAGAGGTTTTTGTTTTGAGATGGAGTCTCACTCTGTCGCCCAGGCTGGAATGCAGTGGCACAGTCTCGGCTCACTGCAACCTCCTCCCAGCTTCAAGCCATTCTCCTGCCTCAGCCTCCTGAGTAGATGGGACTACAGGCATGTGCCACCATGCTCAGCTGTGTGTGTGTGTGTGTGTGTGTGTGTGTGTGTGTGTGTGTGTGTGTGGTGTGTATTTTTAGTAGAGACATGGTTTTACCGTGTTGTTCAGGCTGGTCTCGAACTCCTGACCTTAAATGATCCGCTCCCCTCAGCCTCCCAAAGTGCTGATTATAGGCATGAGCCACCATACTCGGCCACATTTGAGCTTTAAAATACACTGATAAAATAAAATACTGCTTTAATCTGTTTCTTACATTATAGATCCACATGAAATTCATTTAGAAAAATGTTCTTGTACTAAAATATTTAAAGCTGTTGGATTATGATTTATAAGTTTTATTTTGTAGTTAGCATCTCTAGGGAAATTTCAAAGACACTTGCTGTCTTGTGATTGTTGATCCTTTTAAAAATCATTGTATTTGAAAAGTAAAGTAGTAGAAAATTTTGGGCAAAATAGGAAATTAAAGTAGGCAGTATTCTCAACTCCACTGTGTTTAAAGATTTCAATTAATTTCTGTACATTGTGTTAGTAGTTAAGATCTGAGACTCTAGAGTCAACCTGAGTTGAAGTCTTGGCTCTGTCACTTGTTCTCGTCTCAGTTTCTTCCTCCATTAAATGAGGGTAATGATAGTGTCAACTCATAGTATTATTGTGAATATGAAGTGCACTAGTACATGTAAACAGTCCTGATCCCTGGCATAAAGGTACTCATAAAACATAGTTACTATTATTTTAGAACATGGTTGAGATCTTACTTTATGTTTAATATGACTTTTCCTCACTTAACATATTGTGGCTGTGTGCAGTGGCCACAGTTCCAGCACTTTGGGTGGCTGAGGTGGGGGATCATCTGAGGTCCGGAGTTTGAGACCACCCTGGCCAACATAGTGAAACCCCGTCTCTACTAAAAATACAAAAATTAATCCCAGCTTCGTGGGAGGCTGAGGCAGGAGAATTGCTTGAACCAGGGAGGCGGAGGTTGCAGTGAGCCAAGATTGTGCCATTGTACTCTAGCATGGGTGACAGAGTGAGACTGTCTCAAAAAAAAAAAAAAAAATCACAACTATTTTCCTATGTTAAAAATTTCACCAGTAATGTGAGAGAATATTGGGTGCCCTGTACCCTTGCCAATATTGGGCATTCTCACTTTTTAGATATTTGGCAATATGATATATGAAAACTGTCATGTCAAAATGATTTCCCCAAGCATCAGCGAGGTTTAATGGTTTTCACATTTTAAAAAGATATTTTTTAGTTTATAATCACCTTGTTTGATAATGAGGTTTTCACATTTTTATTGACCGTGTTTCTTCTCCTGCTTAGATAAATCTTAGAATTTTTTACATTGATTTAGACAAATGCTAGTACAAAGGTCTTTTTAAGTCTATGAAAATTTTAATGGTTTTTCTTGGCTAATTTTTGTCTGTAGATTCAAGTTTAGAAGGGCATTTCCCATGATATCATGTAAATATGTGTAATTTGTTCGTTTTAAAAAACATGACTTCTTTAATCCCCTAGATTGTAGTTTACTAAGTGTTACATTAGTCTTCTGGATATTGCTTATTCATACCTTTGCCCATTTTTCCCCCTTCTGGGTTGTTTATCTTTTCTTCTTATTGCTTTATGGGAGTTCTTTACATACTACAATGGTTAATCTTTTGTTACACGTTTTACACGTATTTTCTCCTCATTTGTCAGTTTTCTTTTAATTTTGTTCATGGTGTCTTTATATAGAAGTTTTAACTTACGTGGTCAGAGCTTTCACTTAAAAAAGTTCCTTATTTAACTTGAAAATCTTTCACTTCTTTGTAGCTTTTTTTATTGTTTAGCAAATCTCTACCATCCCAAGATTATCTTTAAAAATTTTTCATATATTTTATGTGAATTTTTTTTTTTAAACTGAGCTCATTTAGTTTGTATGGAATTGCCTTTTGTGTCTAGTGTGAGGGTAGGAATCTAACTTTTTCCCAAATGGATAGGCTTTTGTGTCTCTCAGTCCACTGACCTGTTTCAAATGCCACAAGGTCTTCCTGCATCCCTAAGGCCTCTTTCTGGATTCTCAGTTCTGTTCCAGTGACAGGTCTGTCTATGTTTATTCCATTACGTCCACTCTCCTGTGGCTTTTTATAGAAGTTTGATATCTGATAGGGCAAATACGCTTATTTTCAAATTTTTCTTAGCTATTCTCATGAATTTACTGTTTCTGGTAAATTTTAGAATTATTTTGATGAGTTTTAAGACAAATCCCATTGAGATTATGATTAGAATTGTGCTGAATTCATAGATGAATATGGGAAGGAGTCAGTTCTCACTAGCAGATCTTTCCGTCAAGGAGCATACTGTATCTGCTTATTCTGGAGTTGCCTCTCTGATAACGGTTTTAACGTAGATGCTTATTGTAGCAGTGTTTTGTTCTAAACACATGTATTACAAAGATAGTATTAGAGTAAATTAGTTCAGGGAAAAACCTTATATCATCTCTTCCTGTTTTTATTTCTCTTTTCACCTTTAATTTTGGGTCTAAAGAGACTATCATGATATATGGTATATATGTACTCAGGCTCTTGTAACAGCAGTATAGTGTGATCTCTTTTTCTTAGTCATTAATTTAATGATCAAGGACTGTTTAATCAAGTTGATAACTGTACTTTTATGTTAGATAAGAAGGATGTTTCTAGTTTCTGAGCGTACACATTAAGATAGTGCTTTTACTCTTGTTTTATTTGAAAAATGTTTCAGGTGGTTTATTTTTTTGAAAAAACTCTTTGAGGTAATACATAATTGTTGTGAAAATTGCATACGATATTGCAACATATAAAGAAGAAAGTACCTTTTGTGAGAAGGTGAGAGTTTTATTCTCCAAACTTTGTCATTGATGTGCCTCCTTGTTACTTGTGCCATATGTCTGTATTATCTGTACTGTTAATTTGTAATAGTTTTCTTAAAATGTACTAAAGAAATCCAAAAATCCTTAGTGATAAGAGCTGCGAACTGGTACATTGATATATATTACATAAATACATAACGTTGATGTTTTATGTTCATTGCTGTATATTATGAAATACGTAACATTGGTGCATATTAAATAATGATTTATTCAAAAGTGTGTATACTTTATGATACACTGGCCCAGTGAGTGGAAGTATAGGTTCTGAAATCAAGGTTTCATGGTTTTAAATCCTGATTCTGCTGTGTCCTCCCTCAGTGATACTAAATAATAAACTTAAGCCTCCGCTTCCATTTTATTTGTTAAATGAGGTTAGTATGCCACCTCCCTTGTAAGGTTATTATAAAATTAAACAGCAGGTGTACAATCAGCACAGCCCTAGTACATAGGTGTTCCACAAATACTAGCTATCATTCAATATAATAATTTGTAAATACCTTGTGTCTCCTTCAAAGCTAGTTCTCACACAAGCATCTCATTTTTAAAGTGCTTACATAGTATTCATTGTAAGAATATACTATGATTTATGAAACAGCGTTTTGTAATTATTTTTTGTCATTTTTTTAAAAAAGCAACAAATAACAGGATTGGTTTCTAAGATGTATCAACAGATTTCCCGCCTAAAGGACTGTATTAATTTGCTGTTCTGTCAGTTTAGACTTCATGATTTAAATATTTGGTGGGGTGCAATAGTGGGTTTAAAAATAACACTTGTTTTTGTTTTAGTTAACATTATTATTCACTAGCCATTCACATTACTATTCTTGTTGAATCTGTGCAGTTTTCTGAGAGGTGGGTAAGCGTTTGTGTGTGTGTGTGTGTGTGTGTGTGTGTGTGTGTGTGTGTGTGTGTGATGGAATTTATATGTGTGGTACTAGAAATTGAGAAATTGTAGTAATTTCATATTATTCTAGTAGGGATCCCTGGAAGATCAGAATTGCCTCCGATCTGCAGCCACTGTTTTCAAGTCTAAAGGTCCATGGGAGAAATATTTGTATTAAATATGTGCACTGACGAATGGAAAACAAAAGGACCTGTGTATTTTATTCTTAACTAGGACTTGCACAGCAAACTCCAGGGTAGAAGACTGGAATGAGCCCAGCTGGTTCATGTGGAAATGCTGGGTTTTTTGGAATCTAATTAAGCTTAAATTGCTTCAAACTAAAGCAGGCCATGAGATGAACCCTTTTCATCTCCCCAGTTCTCAAACACACCGAGATCTTCCCCACATTTAACTCTTCTGTCAGTTGCCCTGGATCATGTAACCAGAGCGAGCCCATTTGCCCTGGCTGACTGGTGATCTGGCCTTGGACACCTGCCCTGGCCTCTTCTGCCCAAGCAGTAGGTTTGGCCCTGGCTATCCCTGATAGTAGGGGGTATAGGAGGGAGTGACAACCTTCTCAACCACTTCAGTCACATGGAAGAAGGAGAAAAGTGAGCATGCGTTTGTGTGCTGACCTTTTAACAGTGATGCTTCCCAGTGACACACAGGACCCAATCAGTGTTCTCACAACTGCCTTCTTCCTTCCTGAGAATCAGGAGAAAGAAGAGCTCAGGCTTGATTTCTCACCTCAAAAGACAGCACATAAAAACTTGCAGCCATTCTCAGAAGCATTGGTTTTCTGTTGGGATGTTGCCTGTGTCAAATAAGCCAGAAAGAGGTGGAATAACAACTGACTTGCTGAGAATTATACACAATCCATGCCCCCACAACCCCCCTGCCGCTCCTCAGCTACACATGAACCTGCAGAGGTGACTTCTTACTCTTGAG